>JAXGGA010024037.1:0-12654 GCA_038373865.1 Uloborus plumipes
TTTAGAATGGTTTGGCTGCGCAATTGCAATTTGCGAAAAGTGTTCATTTTCGCATTTGCGACTTTTTAAAATTTATCATCCCTTTACTCTTTTCAATGACTATCGAAATTGCTGTGTGTCTGGGAAGGGGGGGGGGGAGATAATTAGTATTTTCACTGGAAGGAAATCCATTGAAAAGGCAGTTTGTACTTGCTCAGCATTTAACGATATCTGGTAGAAAACGAGGAAACTAGTACAAACACAAGACACTGACACAGCGCAGCTGCTAGGAATAATAGACACAGAAAGTTTGGTTTCACATCACTATTATTATTTTATAAGGGAGTAATTCCCCACGTTCTATCTTGACTAAGGGCTGTTGCGAGGTCGGAAATGGCTGGGGGGGGATTACTACTGGTCCAAATTTATTTTTAACCAAATTTCAATGTTGTAGGTGCTATGGGGTGTATACAGCCACAGAGTCTTCTAACCAGCTTTCTTTTAACGCATAGACTAAACTCTGAATATTTATTTAGTGAGGCTAAGAGAATTTATCCCTCTCGGCACCCTGGACCTCATATGGGGCTCCTACTTTTGAACTCAATTTTGGAAAAAGTAAACACTTAAAATGATTTTTTTTTTTCACTTAGGAGCCTCATATGTGATCTACATGAATAGGTGGAGTCACTGACGGAAAAGAAATCATTTTAAGTGTTTACTTCTTCCAAAATTGAGTTCAAAAGTAGGAGCCTCATATGAGGTCCAGGGTGCCGAGAGGGTTATACTGACAACAGAAACCATCTGACACCGAATAATGCAGAAAAAGTTCTGTTTTGCGATGAAAAATCTACACTGCGTTGATAAATTGAGCTGATATACGTAAATGAACCCTCTGACGGTTTTGGACGTCTTATCCCTTCCCTTTAGCATGTAATTCTGGAAGTGCCGAACCATCGGAGGGTCAAACCGTAGTTCTAACTGCCATATTCAAGGTCAATTCTAACTTGAGCTCATTGGGAATTTTAGAATCTGACTAAAGTTACTAATAATGTGTGCTTTTCCGAGGGAAATTTTTTTAGCTAAGAATTTCAACTGAGCTTTAGCATTAGGTTAACGTAGACGATTATAATAGCAGTTAGGACTAATAGTTATAAATTATTGCTAAATTTTCTTTTTTCCAATTTTTGTATGTTTAGCATAATTCTTAATAATAAATAATTAAGATTTTAATCTAAATCTTTTTAAAATGTATATCTTTGTTTTTTCTTGAGTTAAGGAAAAAATGTAAGTTGATTATTGAAATTTAAGTTTATAAATTCATTTTTAAAGGAGTGAACATATTAGCATAATTTTTCATGATGTATAAGATGTTAATTTTCATCTTTTAAGAATTTATATCTTTTTTTTTTTTTTTTGAAATTTTAAGTTGATTTTATTTTTAGGTTAAAAATTTGTTGCATAAAAAGTGTACAGTGCATGTTATGCAGAGCTCTGAATAATATATTTAAGATAATAATTTTCACCTTTTAAAATGTGTATCTTTATATTCTGGAATTGAAGAAAAGCTTTTAAGTTGATTATTTTAAGAATAAGTTAATTTGATTTAAAAGAAGTAAACGTTTTCAGACTGACTCTTAATAATATATTTAAAACTAGCCGGGTTCCCGGCCCTGCCCTGGTTTCGGCCGGGTATGGTGTTTTAGTGACACTCGTTCATGAATTTTTCAACATAAAAGTGCATATCTATACACACAATGGCTTCTTCTGTAAACAATGGCAATTTTTTCTGACTGGACGAACTAAAAAACTATATTACACACCTTAAATACAAATGCAAGCTACAAATAATGTTTAGGTAAATCGGAAATGTTATAAGCTTGGTACAGGGTGCGGCTGATAAACTTGCAGACTTGAAAAGCCAACTAAGGGAAAAGTACATCATGTCTCAATTTACTACTTTTTATAAGATATGGTACCCATTCTGAATTTTTATATTAGTTAGATTTAAAAACTACATCGGGAAGAATCACGGCCCCTGTTAATGATGCACTCATGTATCCTAGATTTGTTGCACTCTTTCGAGCATATCGACTGATGGGATGTTGGTGATAGCATGCCGGATGTTGTTCTCCAGGCGTTGCAGGGTCCGGGGCTTGTCGTTGTAAACGATCGATTTGAGATACCCCCATAAAAATAGTCACAGAGTGTCAAATCGGAAGAGCGGGCCGGCCACGGTACGTCACCTTTCAAGGAGACGTTATCACTCAACTGGTGAACCACAGCAAGCTTGTAGGGATGAAACTGGAGTTCGTTGTGAAGAATTCGTCTCAGTGCCCAATCAAAAATCCACAAAGCAGCAGCGTGTTTACGCGCCGAACGACTGGGAGAGCGCAAAAACGACTCCCTCACTTTTTCGACGTTTTCTAGGGTTCTGGAAATCCGTTGACCTCCTGGGCCTCTGTTTGCCACACTCTCACTTTCCCTGAATGTTTTCACCCACAAAACAGTCGATTCCCAGCCAGGAATGGGAACAACGGGCTGAATTTTGAACCGAGTTCGGAAGGCACGTTGAGTGGCGACCACCGAAAGATTATTTGAAAAGTAAGATTCGGCGGCGAACGCTCGTTGCTCCTTTGTCCAACGCATGGCGACAACTAAACTATGAGATAACAAAACTTCAGGACCCTCTCTTTAAAATGAGACTCTTCCCACTCCTTTCTGACCACTCCTTGCTAATTAGCATCCAATTAAAATCAGCAAGTTTCTCTGTCGCACCCTGTAAAATCAATCGCACTGGAGTCGAGTATTTCCAAACATTACACGTAAAATAAGTCCCATCATTAGTTTATATCCTTGTGACTACATTGGTGAAAACATCTTATGTACCTAACTTAGAAATTTTTTGACTATAAACATTTTCTGTTCTCTAACTGTTGCCGAAATCAATTATCTTTTTATTTTGTCTCGTTAGCGATTATTGGCACAGATGAATCTAGAAATCCTAAGAAAGCAATAAATTTCATACTTACTCCAGAGAAGCCTAGGTTCAAAATTTTCACCATGATTACTATTAATATTGTTGTTGCATGGCAACCAAATTTTTGCAACAATGCACTGAAAATTTAATTATTTAATGGGGAAATTAAATGAAATTTACTATTTTCCATAATAACTTTTTTAAACTAAGCTTTTTAGAAATAAATTATAGCTTATCCTGCTCTCTGTTACTGTAGCTATCTAACGGTGCAAAAATGGTTAAAATCGGTCCAGTAGTTTGGAAGATTACCCCGGACATACGGTTTCAGAAGTAGTCTTTTATGTATATAGATGCTAATCTGCATCTTTAGAATGCATATCGGAATTAATATAAAGTTTCAAATTGATTATTTACGTATAAATTTATTGATTTGTTTTTAAAAAGTGAAGTAAATATGTTTAGCATAACTCTTTACAATATATTTAAGATGATAATTTACATCTTTTTAGAGAATGTGTACCTTTCTTTTTTTTGAGTAATATATTAAATTTCAAGTTGATTATTTAAGTATAAGTTTATGGCCCAAACTGGCAATGTGTTAATATTTTCGTTTTTCAATTGTATGTAGAAAACTTTTACAATTGTATTATTATTAAGAGCAAGAATCTGAGAGAGTGTCACGCCTGTGATTCATGACCTCTCAGATTTTTTCCAAAAAATTACCAAATGTTTATTATCTTATTGATAGACCAAATCCAGAATGTTTTGTTCTAAAGTTGAGTTGTTTAATTTTTATGGATCCCCAAAGTTGAAGGTGCGGCATCAAAAATTAAGCGGATTTTCAAGACATGGAAGTTGCTGTGAGCCAAAACTCTTACCAGGAGCTGATGAACTCCATTTTTTTTTTTTTTTGTATATGGAATATAGAAGGTTCAAACTTTACTAAATGAATGTTAAATTTGAGGTAAGTTGTTGCCGTAAGGTCAGTGAAGGCCCTCAAAACTGGCATTTTTGACGTTTTTCAGCATTTTTGAGGTCCAAAAACAGCTTGTACATTTTAGTTGCCACGGTCAGAGTAGTGTCGTTTGAAAGACCAGTGTAAGCACTTTAAAATAATCTATAAATAACCGAGGAAAGTTCAACGTGCTTTTAGTTGCGTAAGGCCAAAACATGAAAAATGTCATATTTTACCAATATTCAAACTGTCATAACTTCCTCTGCCAACAACATATTGAATTTTTTTTTTTTTTTTTTTGCCAATGTCATACTCTATTCTTTTTCTTGACAGAACAGTTGAGTCCTTTGAGGCGAAATGTTAAAAAAAATTTGACAAAAAATGCATTTTTTCCTGTGCATTTTTTTGTAAAAAACTTTTAAGCATTTCGCCTCAAAGAACTCAACTGTTCTGTTAAGACGAAGAATAGAGTATGACATTGGCAGAAAAAATATTTCAATATGTTGTTGGCAGAGGAAGTTATGACCGTTTGAATATCGGTAAAATATGACATTTTTCATACTTTGGCCTTACGCAACTAAAAGTACGTTGAACTTTCCTCGGTTATTTATACATTATTTTAAAGTGCTTACAATGGTCTTTCAAACGACACTACTTTTGCCGTGGCAACTGAACTGTACAAGCTGTTTTTAGACCTCAAAATGCTGAAAAACGTCAAAAATGTCTTGTTTTGAGAGCCTTCACTGACCTTACGGCAACAACTTACCTCAAATTTAACATTCATTTTGTAAAGTTTGAACCTTCTATATTCCATACACAAAAAAAAATGGAGTTCATCAGCTCCTGGTAAGAGTTTTGGCTCACAGCAACTTCCATGTCTTGAAAATCCGCTTAATTTTTGATGCCGCACCTTCAACTTTGGGGATCCATAAAAACTAAACAACTCAACTTTAGAATATAACATTCTGGATTTGGTCTATCAATAAGATAATAAACATTTGATAATTTTTCGGAAAAAATCTGAGAGGTCATGAATCACCTCATAATGCTAGGCGTGACAGTTTCTCAGATTCTTGCTCTTGATAAAAAAACTTTTAAAATAAAATTGTATTTTTTGTGTTTGCAAAATTGGAAACAACAAAATATGTTACTTTACTGGCTGCGTTGCACGGGCAATTTATATTTGAATGTATTTAATATATTTTTAAAGAAATGATGTAAACAAGTGAATATGCAATGTAACTGTAATGCCGGACATCCGGTATCCGGCAGAGAAGCACCAGTCAGATATCCGGTATAAAGTATCCGGCAAAATTACTATCCGGTTCATCCCTAGTTTTGACTATGACAAAATCTTTTAGTGTGGTGTATGTTTGAAAAGTTTTTGATTCTGTTGCTGGTTAATTATTATGTACTTGTGTTACTATAGAAATAAGGAATCTTTGCTACTTTAAAAAACAAAGTGTTATTTTGCTGGAAATATATACATACTGTAGTATTATTGCAGCGCTTATTTGCTATATTTCTTGCAGTTGTAGTACGTTGTTTTATTATGTACCATAGATATTTTAGGTATAATAAGGCACATAATCTTTAGTGTTTTAGTAATATTTGCTAGTGTAAAAAATGTTTTTGGTCATTTTGAAGTGTATATGCGCAATAACTTTTGCAGTATATACTGCTTTGTATGATTTTTTGCTGTGGTAATTTTCGTATACATGTGAGAAATCATTTATCACAAAAGTGTTTTTATTCTTCATTTATTGAAATTTAAATATATTTGATATTTTCTTTTTGACTGTGATAGTATTGTACATTTTTGAAAGACTTTTGATTTTGTCTGAATCTTAATTTTCCTGTTGGTGCCAAAAGAGCATCGCTAAGAAAGGTGTACGATGTTTTCTGTCGCACATCAAAGTCTTGGCGATGCTCTTTTGACGCCAACAGGAAAAAATCGCCAAGAAGAGGGTAAGCAGGCCCGTCATTTAGGGGGGCAGGGGGTCAATTACCCCCCCCCCCCTCTGGCTATGAGAAATCAATGTATTTACATATAAGTGGGCGTGGTTTTTGATGTTTTCCGATGTGAATTGCATTGTGCTTGGACCCTTGCCCCCCCCCCCCTGTAAAAACTTGAAATGACGTCCCTAAGGGGAAGTCAGATTTGTTTCAATTTTCCTTTATATCATAGAGATGCTATAAAACATCCCGTAAAAATATGGAAATATAGAAATTTGAAAAGCATCGGGAGCAAACCGAGGGGGCGTAGCTCAGATGGTAGAGCGCTCGATGCGAGAGGTACCGGGATCGATACCCGGGCCTCCAGTTACGTGAATGATGGCATTGTTTAAGTGCCTAGATCTTTTTTTTTTTTTTTTCACTGTAACGCCCTTGTGTGTTTTTCGGTTTTTTATTATGAACACACACTCGCCTACAGGGGTGCCCATCCCCCCCCCCCCAAGCTCAATGGCGCAAATTCCCCCCCCCCAAAAAAAATTTTTTTTCACAACATTATTGTGTTTTTTATTTTTATCCCTCTTTTTTATTTTGTTTATTTTTTTAAACATTTTTTTTTATTTTTTAAATATTTATTTATTTTTTAAACATTATTTATTTGTTTGATATTTTTATTTATTTTTTTAAATTATATATTTTTTTTTCAGATATATTATCAATTTTTTAAAAGTATTGAGTATGCACAGAATAGAATCGCTTTTTGTCTCTTCCAGACCTTCAAGATGTTCCAAGCACACACACACACACAAAATAAATAAACAAATAGATAAAAAATATTAATAAAGAAATAATTGAAATTAAAAAAATAAATTAATGAATAATTTTCATTTAAAAAATCAGTGAATAATTTAAATTAAAAAATAATAAATAATTTAAATAAATAAATAAGTTTTAAAAAATCCCCCCCAAAAATTTTGATGGCGCAACTTGCGCCATAATCCCCCCCCCCCTGTGGGCACCCCTGCTCGCCTAAATTAATTAAACCTTCCTTTATATCATTGAGAAGCTTTCAAACATCCTGTAAAAATTTGGAGATAGAGAAATTTTGAAAGCAGCAATCGTAGCGCAATTGCTTACTAATGAAAGTTATTATTTGAAAAAAGGAACTAAATTGTTAAGGACTAGGATCAAACCGAGGGGGCTTGGCTCAGATGGTAGAGCGCTCGCTTAGCATGCGAGAGGTGCCGGGATCGATACCCGGCACTTCCAAATTATACTTCAAAGGACATTTGTTTGCAGCAGAATGGGTTTTGAAATATAAACTTTCTGAAATGGTTTGATAAAAATTAGAAAAAATACGTTTTTCAAAACTGAGTTCGAAGTATGTTTTATTTTCTCGAAAAATATCTGCCAAAAAATCACATCCTTAAAAATGCATATACATAACATCTCACTCATGCGCCTGCCCTAGGGACCAACAGAAAAAGGCGCATAAGTGAGAGAGACGTATAAGTGAACAAGCCTATTTAAAGGATTTAAACTAAACGTAGGTTCTAATGAGAGTGAATGTTTCTATAGAAAAGGAACATATTACTACAGTGTTTGGCAATGACTGTAACGTAACTAAGAGATAAAGAGAAGACAAAAGTTGTCGCATACCTAATTACAAACTGTTCCCTTTAAAACGATGCATAATAGATAATTTTCCCTCTCCGAACTCTAGTTCATACGGAAAAAATGTCTTCCGTGAGTAATAAAGGCGAAAGATTACAGAGAAAAGTAAAAAAAAAATGCTTATTTTTTAAAGAAAATAAATACATTTTCATACACTTTAGTTAAAATTCGGCGCATAAGTGAAATATTTATCTTGAACGATACTATCATTATTTTGCTATGGAATGTGCTTGGACCATTTAAAGTCGTCTTGTAAGTGAAAATGGCGCATAAATGAGGCGGCGTATAAGTGACAGTTCACTGCAAATTTTCATTTTCCGCCATCTTTTATAAACTATCACATAAAGCATTGCGTGTAATGCATAGATTTATGCAATCATGCCTAATGATTGGAAATTAGATTACAAGATACGATCAAGCACACATGCAAAAAAATGCATTATTAAAAAATCTCTATGTTGCAATACTGTTTTCAAATTTGCCGAATCTTTAGCAAAATGTTTCGAATATGACTTTTTCGGAAAGTCGCTGTGACCTCCCACTAGAATGCCTCTGAAGATACCTCACCGAATGTACTTTTTTAATATTTCAAAGTTAGTAATATGTACATTCAACTGTTCTCTTAGTAATGACTTATCGTTTTTTGAGTTAATTGCAATGAAAAAACAAAAAATTATAAAAATGCAGACAAAATTAAGTGTTTTTTTAGTCTTTTTCTCTTTCTCTATACAAATTTATATACATCATACTATATACTTAAAGTTTCAGCAGATCTAACCTACTTGATGAACAAATTTTACTATGAGAAAAAAGGCATTAAAATGAGCTACAAAAAACATAATTTCCTTGAAAACGAGACGAGACCCCATGCAACTTTCTTTTTTACGTTATTCTACACATCTGTAGCTTCCATAATCCATAAAAGTTTTTCTTTTCTAGGGTTGCTGTTTTGAGTTAAATGCGATCCAAAAACCACAAGTTTTGAAAATTTGAAAAATATCAGTCTTTTTTTTTTCAAAGCAATTAAATATTGAACAATTTTTGTACGACATATTCCCTTCATAGTATAAATTTTCGGTATATGTTAAAAAAAATTGTGGGTTGCTTTTAGGGGGAAATAACGCAGTTCAAAGTTAAGCGAAAATAGACCGAAAGCCATACTTTGCGGCCGCTTAAGTTAGGAAAGCAACACCCCTTTAACCCAAATAACTATGGGGTCATCATAACCAGATACTGTACAATAAATAAATGTAAACATAACCTTGAGGTGGTGTTTCTGTAAAGAATTACAGTTCACTGAAATGCGTCTTTCAGTCATTTGGTAAAAACCAAATAGGCGCTACAAAGCATCAAAATTTGAGAATTTTTACGGAGCGAACATTTTTTTGTGGGGGGGGGCTAAAAACTTCAGAATGTTCACATCTCATGACCTACTTTGACAATAAAAATATGAGGAAAGTCAAAAAACGTCACTGACGAAAGTTTCCTTTTTTTTCTGATTTTCAAAATAATGGCTCTTAAATTCTCATAAGAAATAAACGTCTGAAGAAATACACCCCCCCCCCCTTCTCCATTTTTAACGAGCATGTTCCCTTGATTGTCGCATTAAAAAAAAGTGTTCCTTCAATGCCACACAGAAAAGATTTTAAAAAGGACGTTTGAAACATATTTCACTCTCCATTGAAACAAAACGTTGAAGTTGTTTTTTCTTTAGCTTTTGAATACTCCGAGTCGCTGTCTCTATTCATTTTTCTTTTTCTTTTTTTTTTTTTTGCTCTTCATCTTTGTCGAGATTCTTCATTTCCACTAAGCACATCTATTTTTATATGCTTTTTGATGCTCATTTATTGCTCTTTCAATTCAAAAAAAAAAAAAGATTTATACTTCCTCCCCTATATTATTGTCGCGAGCACCTTTTGGTTTTGTTTCTGCTCGCGAGTTTAATTTCTTTCTCAGCCTCCTCTTACTTCCAATTTACATTTTATTTCTTTCTCGCATTATTCGTTTCGCCATTCCATTTTTTCCCCGCTTTTTTTTTTTTTCTTATTTTGTGAAATAGTTTCCTTTTGAGACAATCGTGCACACATTTATTTCTTCTCTGCTTTTATATATTTTTTAAACTTCGAACGCCGACTGTTTTTTTTTTTTGCAAGTTCCATCTGTGAGATGTGACGTAAAAAGAAGTGGAGGACGGTTGGGATGGACTCGTTTCTTTGTTACATAGTTGTTCTATTTGTCAAATAAAAAAGGCTTTCTCTGAGAGTCGCGGTCACTTGAGGGCTCGCAGCCCTATCACAGTAACGGGAAAGGGCGTTAACCAGTTTATCTTCAAGCTACAGTGGACACAAAAAATGATTTTTTTTTTCAATTATTCATTTATATATCTAAAGCTTTGTGTGCTTGTATTATTGTATATTTCAGACATCTAAAAGCATTAAAGAAAAAAATGGTGCAAATACAATGAATACTTTTTTTGAAATTGAAAATTAAAAATTTTTTTTAACAAAATCTCAAAATGCTCCATACGTCACATTTTTTTTTTTTTCAAACTTTGAATTTCCGCTTAATTTCCAATAATTAGGCATGATTGCATAAAGCAATGCATTACATGCAATGTTTTATGAGATAGTTTATAAAAGATGGCTGAAAATGAAAATTTTCAGCTGAAAGATTCATATAAATTTTCGTTTTCCGCCATCTTTTATAAATCATCACATAAAGCATTGCGTGTAATTAATAGGTTTATGGGAAATTAAGTGGAAATTCAAAGTATGGAAAAAAATGTAACGCAAGGGGGCATTTTGAAATTTTGTGAATTTTTTTTTTTAATTTTAAATATAAAAAGAAGTATTCATTGTTTTTCCACCAATTTGTTTTTTTTTTTTAATGCTTTTAGACGTCGTAAATATACAATAATACAAGCACACAAAGTTTTAGACATGTAGATGAATAATTGAAAAAAAATCATTTTTTGTGTCCACTGTAGCCTGAAGACATGGTTTAGCCTCTTTCCCGTTACCGTGATGGGGCTGATAGGCCTCCCGTGGCCGCGACTCTCAGAGAAAATTTTTTTATTTGACAACTAGTGGATATGGCCGACGTCGCGCGGGTTGAAATGCAACATGCGAAATCCAATTCCCAACGGTGCTATAGATAGGCGAATACTCACGAAAGAAGCATTTCTGAACTATTTGAGGAGACACGCGAAGCTAAGACAACATCAAACGCAAAATTAGTTGTTGAGGGGAGTTGAGATGAAGCACTAAATAATGATTTGAATGGAAGAAAGCCTTTAAAAAATCGGAGATTTTATGTGGAAGTTTCAATTAAGATTGGAATAAAAAAAGAAATACAAGTACATGTCAGATTTTTTTTTCTTAATTGGTCTCTTAATATGCACAGTGAGGGCACAAACACACTGAAATTTTTAGCCAGATCCGACGGGTAGTTTTTGAGTCTTCTAAGGACAAACATACGTACATACATTCATAGGTACAAAGATACATACATTCATTTTATACATATAAAGATAGAACGACTATGTACCAAAGAAACGAGTCCACCCTAACTATTTTATTTCTTCCCCTTCTTTTTACGTCACATTTTGCAGATGGAGCTTTCAAAATTAAAAATAAGTCGGCGTTCGAAGTTTAAAAAATATACAAAAGCGGAGAAGAAATAAAATTGTGCACGGATAGTCTCAAAGAAGTGAAACTATTTCACAAAATAAGAAAAAATCGGGGAAAAAAAGGAAATAGCGAAACGAATAATGCGCGAAAGAAATAAAATACAAATTGGAACTGAGAAAGAAACTAAACTCGCGAGCAAAAACAAAACCAAAAGGTGCTCGCGACAATAATACAGAGGAGGAAGTATAAATCTTCTTTTTTTTTTGAATTGAAAGCTCAATAAATGAGCATCAAAAAGCTCATAAAAATAAATGTGCTTAGTGGAACTAAATCTCGAGAAAGAAGGAGAGCAAAAAAAAAGAAAGAAAAGAAAAATGAATAGAGACAACGACTCGGAGTATTCAAAAGCTAAAAAAAAAACAACTTCAACTTCAACGGAATGCGCTGTTTCATTTCAATAGAGAGCTAAATATGTTTCAAACGTCCTTTTTTAAATCTTTCTGTGTGGCAGTGAACGAACACTTTTTTTGATGCGACAATCAAGGGCACATGCTCGCTAAAAATGAAGGAGGGGGGGGGGGGGTATTTCTTCAGGCGTTTGTTTCTTATGAGAATTTAAGAGCCATTATTTTGAAAATCAGTTGTGATGTCACTTGTGGGTATGTAACTCTGAATAAAAGATAAAATTTACGTTCTTTGCTAATATAAAAATATATTTTTTACTATTATTAATACTAAAGGCTAAACTATAGGTATTTTTAAACTGTATTACTAAAATTACATTTTGATGTATTTAAGAGCATCTAAAAGCGTATTTTTTAGTTTTTTAAACTAATTTAAAGAATATTTTTATGCATTCTTTTATTCTTGAAATCTTCTGAATGGAAGTAGGACGCTAAACTTGAATCACTTTTGAATTTTAGTTACTTTCAAACAGTGGCTTAACTAGAGGTTGGCAGGAGAGTGGTTCCTGCCACTGGCGCAGCAACCAGGGGGGCGGCATTTGGACCAATTTTTTTTTTTTTTTTTTTTTTTTTGGTCAAGTTCAAACAGATTAAAAGATGAAAAATTGATAGACACCGCGAGCTGCGCAAAATGCGTTCCCACGCTACAACACAAACCATGCAAAATGTACAACTTTGCTTTGGTAGATTTCAGTTGAATACACTGATGTTAGCTTAAATCTATCTGGTAGGATAGAATTTAGTTATATGGGGTCTGGAGTTTATAATAGGCTGATCTGAAATCGGCCGGTCTTATATACTTAAAAGAGATAGAAACAAACCCCTTCTCTCCGCTGCTTTAATTTTTTTCAGGATATCACTTCAACTTATCAGTTACATACTATACTTCGGAAATAACGTTCTACGATTTTAAAAATCGCTCAGCTTTTGTTGAAAACATTTCGGATGCAGATTTTCGGAACGCAATTTTATGATGGCAGAAAATAACACCTCTGTTAGTAAAAATTTTTCTGTGTCGAAAAC
>JAXGGA010024038.1:0-12653 GCA_038373865.1 Uloborus plumipes
GTATCTTAAAGAAAAAAAAAACTCTTATGTGTTTTATTTGCGCTTTCTATGTACTAAACAAAAGCAAAAGAAAGGCAAAAAAAAAAGTTAGGAAAAAATACAAAATGTTCGAAAGCTTTGGAGAAAATGGAAGAAAAAATAAATTAATTGGCAAGCTATACGAGAAAAAACTAAGCAGATTGCCTGAGATAAGAAGGTCAGGCTATATCGATTGTTTTGGAGCTAGAAAAAGTTGTTGATAACAGAAAATATAGAGGAAAGGAAAGTGATGAAAACCCGATAACCTGCTGAAGACATGTGTTCGGTTGATTACTATGGGCCCATTAATTAAAAAGGACAAAAGAGTTTTACTTTTTAAACAAGTGTTTTTAAGTTAAGGTATTTGATCATACAAAGAATATCAAAGAGCATTTGAAAAAAAAAACATGTTATATTTTTAAAACTCGACAGAGGCTCTTGAACAATAAAATTATCTCTGTTTATTGATTATTTTTAATGTTAAATGAACAAAAAAATCTCGTTGATGTTTAATTTTTTTCTTCATTAGATGAAAAATATTACTAAGAATTGTAAATGATACATTATTGGTTTTCAGGAAATAACTATGAAAAAATTAATGCATTAAACTTTAAATCGTGGAGAAAAAGAGTGTTTCATATTTGCCTAATAGAAATTTTTGTAATTGGTTATCGCACACATACAACTGTTACAGTGCTGCGGAAAAGTTTTAGAACAAATGATTTGTTTCAATAAAAAGAAAAATGTAGACCGGAATGCTTTGGAATTTTTCTAACTAATCTAAATAATCTAAATTCAAATTTATCTAAACAATCAGGCAACAAAGTTATGCTTTGAATTCGGAAACAATTCATTAATAGGAAAATAAACAATCAGAAAAAAAAAATCAATGTCGCAAAAGTTTATGCACAAAAATGAATAATTTATATTTCACGAAGAACGCAAATCCTTTAGTCGTTCATGATGTTTTCATTGCACTGAATGATTTGGAATATGCGATTTTTCATTAATAGCACAAGATTCTTCAAAATTTTGGCGTAGCCTTCACATTGCTGCCAGCTTAGGTTTTCCTCAACTGTAAGTTTGACCAATTTAAAATAAGTAAAGTTTGCAAACCCTAATTATGTTCAGCTTTCAGCTTTTTAAATTTTACAACGTTTTCAGGCAAGAAATGTAGGTATTTCGGTATTTCGAATACTTGTTAGGCTCTTTGTATTCTAGGGAAAAAAGTCTTGCCGTTTCTTCACCTATCACCTTTCTAGAGATATTTGCATGAAATAACAGAGCTATCTTTTGTGACAGCAAAAAAAGTTTTTTTTTTGTAATTCATGATTTTCGTTCGATTCTATCCTTTCAAATTCCTGATACATATTTTTGATCACAGTATTTACCTACAGTGGGGATTTGAAAGGGTTACGATGAACACATTTATTTTCACTAAAATATCAATATTTGCTCTGTGCTTAAAATTTCGTGCCGCACTGTGCCGTCATGTGCATACAACTTTTGAGTGTTGCCGTAGGAGATGACTGATATATAGTACTAGAAAACTGATACATATAAAGGAAATACGTTTTTAAATCTTGAAAAATGTAGAAATCCAGACAGGGACTGCACATCATCAATGAAACATAAACTACTAAGTTGTTGCATACTACAACCGTTGGGAAAGAGGAGTGCTATTGGCTTACAAGACGCAGTAGCAACTAAAAGTCGATGTTTTGTTCTAGAACAGAGGCCGAACTATTCCTTTTCCAGTTCCTACGGAAGAATAGATTTGTTACTAGGGACATGGAAAACTTTGAGGCTTTGACAGATTTAAGTGCATCAAATATTATTAATATACAAAAGGTGCTAGAACGGCCGGCATCGAACCTGGGACTCACGAGTCCAGTGCATTACCGATCAGGCCGCTTTGGACTTAAGTACTGAGTATACAATGAAAACTAATTTTACGTGGAGAGAAAAAAAAACAATTTATACACCTAATTTGATAAGTAAAATCTGATTGTAGTAGTTTTCGAGTTTTTATGACTTAACACTAAAATCTATTAAAAAAAAAAAAAAAAAAAAAAAGAAAAGAAAATAATCAAAGCATATGTCTACGCTGGCAGCGATAAGTCTGTTAATTGATGATATTTAAACTGCTCTCTTAAATGGCTTCTCTCAAAATGTTAAATTTTATCTTATGAGCATCTTTCTAAAAGATAGTTTAGCATCCTTCTAATAATGATGCTTAAAAAAAAAATAGCTATTATTGACGTCAGTTACTTAGTCTGGCTTATTTAACTTGTATGTTTATAGCTATATTGTAAGTCTAGAAGAAATGACCTTGAATGAAAAGGATATGTTTCAAGAATGATTTAAAGCACACTCTTAAATAAAATATTTTAAACTCTTAACTCAAAAATAAAGTATTTAAAAAAAATCGTAAAATTCTTTTAGTTTTTTAAAATTTAATATTATAATTTTCGCCATTGTTACAAGCTCCTGAAAATATGTTTATTTAAGATATTATTAGAGCATTTTGTCACTTAAACACAATTGTCAGTTCTGAAAATTTAAGATGATAGAAAATGTGATATCTTCCTTCTTGTCAAGTGCCGCTGATTTGCTCGTTCACATCCGTGTTCAGATTTTGAAGTTAGCGGAAAATATATTACATGGCTTCTAACTTTAAGAAAGAGGGAGAAATAGTTATTCTTGACTCAAAATTAAAAAAAAAAAACATGTAATGGACTGGATGTATTAAAAACAACAGGCTTAAGGATTTATACAATTCGTGTGAGACATCCTGAGCTATCTTTAAAAATAGCAAAGAGAAATGTAGAAATGGAGTTAACTGATGAGTTAAAATTACCCCAATCGACATGCCATTATCTGGTAGCAAGACGATGTCATCGTTACAGAATAAGTTTCTATAAATACCAAGAGGCAGTTATACCCACAGAACGCAGTTTCTTTGATATTCAGTTTAAAGAAGGCAATAAGAAATAATATACAGGGTGTCCACTCCAATCGTGGACCAATAGCTAATTTCTAAACTGTTAGAGATAAGCATATAGTTTATTTAGGAAAAAATCTCCAAATTACGAAAGGAATTTTGGGTCTATTCAATGTTTTTCAAAAAATCAAATTTTGAAAGAGTTACGAAATTTAAATTTTTATACAGCCCCCCAGTCCTACCCAATCATATTTAGAAAAACATTCTTGACACTGTAACGTTTAAAACTAAAAAAAAATCACTCTTCTACGCCAAAAATTGACCGAGTTATGACGTTTTGAAAAATCAAGATTTTGCATTGTTTCATGACGTCATCGAGAGATCGCTTTAGGGACCGTATGCGAAATCCTTCAAAATCTTGATTTTTCAAAACGTCATAACTCGGTCAATTTTTGTCGTAGGAGAGTGATTTTTTTTTAGTTTTAAACGTTTCAGTGTCAAGAATATTTTACTGAATATGATTGATAGGACTGGGGGGCTGTATAAAAATTTAAATTTCGTAACTCTTTCAAAATTTGATTTTTTGAAAAACATTGAATAGACCCAAAATTCCTTTCGTAATTCGGAGATTTTTTCCTAAATAAACTATATGCTTATCTCTAACGGTTTAGAAATTAGCTATTGGTCCACGATTGGAGTGGACACCCTGTATATAACGTATGTTATCATGAAATGGATTCAGTTTTGAGACAAAACTTAAACACTGATCAAATTATTCTTGAGTGTTTTTGCTTTTCAGATATTTCCTTACACATTTGCATTACTAAGTAACTCCGCAACACCCTTCACTCATTAGATGAATTTGAATTTATTTGAATTTATAGTAATATTTGAAAATTTCACATACGAAAGAAAAGGAATTGCAACCAGTAAACATAAAAGAAAAATCTTATCCCGACAACAAAATTGATACATCTCAAAAATGTTCAAGAAGATACTAAATTTGATTTAAAAATGAATGTAATGCCTTCTCTTGCCGTGAAGCAAGTACAAAATTAGTTGCCATATCTAGTGAGTGGTGGCAAAACAATAGAACTAATAATGGCTCAGCAATCTAATTTCATGCCGGCCATATTGTCTGGTGGTCAGAGAAGTCTGACTGTGGAGTGGAAGGTTCCGGGTTCGAATCCCGTCTTGGGCATGAATGTACTCTCTCATATCCCTGTCATTTCTTTGTGTGAATGTACTGTGCTGTAAATCGTTGCCTACTTTATAAACGGGTTATTAAGGCATCTGTGTACCGTGCATTGTGCTAGTCGGACTTCATACAAAGCTACGGTATAGTGGAAAAGTGAAGCAAAAGTGAAGCAGCCCCAAATTTTAGTCTAGTTGGCACAAGATAAGAATATCAAGATTCCATAATTTAGAAATTATAGAATCATACACACACTATCGATTTAAACCATGAAATACATCTAGTTAACACATAAATGTTGTGTGCGTGTGTGCGTGTATAAAAGATTTGAGAATGAGTCAATTTAAAGTAGTATTGAGTAAAACCTTGATTTTCTCCAATGTTTTTTTTAGTTGTGTTACTTCTATTTCTGGGATACTATATGTTCTCCTATATACCCTAGGAGTTCATGTGTGTTTCATTAATTAAATATCGTTTATTTTATTTTTAGTTAGGATTTATATTTTTGCCTGAAATTCCTTTTATCAATTGTATTCATTGTTCGTTAGAGCATTAATGTTTTATGACACCATGACATAACCTGAAAGCCTATAATATTTTATATGTTTCTTTTAGTGAAAATATGTCATACAAAAAAGGGTAACGGATTTATTGATCTAAGTATGATTTTGAGAGTTAACTTATGCTAAGCAAGTTAAGTCTGGGATAAAATTCGTACCTAGTAGGAAACAGTGTTATATATATATATATATATATATATATATATATATATATATATATATATATATATATATATATATATATATATATATATATATATATATATATATATATATATATATATATAGAGAGAGAGAGAGAGAGAGAGAGAGAGAGAGAGAGAAATTCAAACTAATTATGTTAATGAAAGAATACATACATAAATTTTAATTAGTTGGACTAAACATTTCCCACAAAAATCGGTTAGATGACTCTTAAAAATTAAAATTATTTGCATAATTCGCGAAGGAAAAATATATATGTCGTAATCAATCATATTTCTTAATTTAACTTTATGTTTTAGAAACTTAATAAATTAAAATAAATAGGCATGGAACTTTAAATCTTAAAACGATTTTTGCATATAAACTCAATTAAAAACGAATTAAGTTAAATAATATTAAATAGTAACTTTGCAAAGATTGGCATCATATTTTTTTCAGAATGAATCTAAGATTGCATGTGATACTATTATTTTATTGATTTACTAGCGGTACCCGCACGGCTTTGCCCGTGGTATAAAATTAAAAGTTCATTTGTAAAATAATTGATATAGCAGAAAAAATGCTCTATTTTAGTTTTATTCAACTATAATTCCTTCAAAGTGATATAAAGATCTGATATGGACCCCACACTACTTAATTTTACGTGTAAATTTCTTAGTAGATGCCTTAAGTGCTAAAATAGTGCTTGGAGTGAGCAAGATAACAATTCAAACATTTGTATCCCTAGTTTGCTACGAAACAATGCAAAAAAATGTTTTACAATGATTAATCTCCTAAATATCATCGATTTTAACATCATTCAGTTCAATTGAACCTAAATCAAAAAAAAAAAAAAAAAAAAAAAAATCGCCAATTGGCGTCAAATACTTGGTGATTAAAAGCTTGGCGATATATCGCCAAGTGGTCGCGCCAATTCATATCACTTTTGTTAACCAATTCATATCACCTTGCAATCCTTGCATTGAAAACACTGATTTACCCAATAAATGGGGTAAAACACCCCCTTGGAACATTCGAATGCAACCCCAAGGGAGATGGACAAAAATAAGCCAAAAGAGAAAATAAGAACATGTTGTTTCATTCAACATGTTTTCATGTTGTTTCATTTCAACATTTGTTGATAACAGGAACCAACAGAAATCTTACCAAAGTTTAAAAGAAGAAGAAAGTTTTCTTTCCTAGCTTAAAAAACAAAACAATACATTTTCCGAAATGAAACACTTTAAAAAAACGATGCAATATCGCAATTGATACGATATTTCGTTAATCTGTTTTTTAGGTACCCTTTTCTCGCTAAATGAACGATAGGCGCGCCAAGCGTGGTAACCCTAGCTATTTGGCGTAGTTGACTTTTTGAAAACGCGCCAAGCAGGGTCCCAAAGCATCTTCACCGGGAAAAAGACAGGGTTGCCAGAGAATTGGAACGAAAAAATACTACGCCTCCTATAAAAAAAAATATTACAAAATACTACTGTTTCCAAACGTTTCCAAAATCAATGTTGCTGAAATGCGAAATCTATGAAAATGAAAAAAAAAAAAAAATCCGCCAAATCTTTTAATTAAGTCATTAGTGTATTGGAAACAGGGTTGTCAGAAAAATACTACGCTCCTTATTTGGGCCGAAAAAATACTACCGTAGAGTCAAAAATACTACGTCTGGCCGTAGCCTACGAAGATAGACGCTGGCAACCCTGGAAAAAGAAAGAAACAAAAATAAGTATGAACACGTAACCATAGTAACAACATGAAAAATTGATTTCCGTTGATAAAATAATTCATTTTATCTCTCTTTTCAAACAAATTTTATTCTAAAGCTCAACCATTTTAGAATCGTTTGGCTTGCTTTACTGAAGGTAAGCCTTGAATTTCGGGATTCTAAAAACAATTGTTACAGCTCTCCTGATGATTGTAGAAACTTCGAAAAAACTTCATTTTGTGCAGAAAATTCCAAGCTTTCGAATGACATAAGACTTGAAAATGTGTGTGAAATATTTCTTCCCTATTTTATCGAATTTCCGCTAAGAATTCGAATAGAAAAAGAACGAAATGGAATTTTCGAAAAATCGCTTCGAGGTGCAAAACTACATGCTACAAACTACTTTTGTGCCAAGTGGCATGAAAATCGATCGAACGGTTTAGGCGCTACGCGCGTAACAGACAGACAGAAAGAAGGACAGACAGAACCACCTTCAGCTTTATTATTAGTAGAGAAGAAGTTAAAAAAAAAGAATCGATGAAGGATTAAACAAGGATTTTTTGTAAAAATTAAGTACCTGTTTACGGTACTTATGTATTTAAATAACATTTGTAAATTTCAAAAAGAAAATAACATCCTTATGATCAAGATTTACTGTCAAAGCAATATATTTCGCAAAGCTAACTGAACGTCATGAGTGATTAGTTTCCAACTTCAATACGATTGCGAAAACTTGAGCAATTGGAATTTGTTTGATCATCTTCAAATGAAAAAAAGAATAACACAGCTTTTGCGTTTTCTTTTTGAGTAAAATTCATACTAAGCGAAGAAAACTGGTATACATTTTCATTAATACATTTATTAAGAGGCCTAATGATAGTATACGGATAATTTTTAAAACTAATATTCAATGCAAATGGTTCGACTTAAGTTTTATCTCAATTTACTATAAACATTATGTCCTTCCCTCCTACTCTATGGTCAAAAAACAACTCATTTAATTAGAATACCACATTTTGTTATAATACTGCAGTTTTATTATCTTTTTCCAATGAACACCAGTATTATTTCAGTTTCTTTTCGAGTTCTAGGAAGGAGATTATTTTGCTCGCACTAAGCCCAACTGTTATTGTCGTCTAACCATTAAGAGCAGGAAATAAATGCTGCACGGAATATGAGTTTTGCATACTCGTATTTTTATTGCTCGAAAACGCATTTGCCCAAAACCATTCAAATAAGACTTTAAATTAAAAAAGACCAAAAAATTCTCGTGTTGGTTTTTATCATCTCGTGGAAGTTAGAAATAAAGAAACTGTGAGGAAGACGGAATTTATTAAACTAGATATTGCTTCTAAGAATAAATAGATTACGCGGCGGTCCAGTGAGGGAATGTATAAAATGAGTTGCAGAAAATGAGAAACTTTTATGTGCTCAAAATAGGGAAATGGGAAATTTAATTTACATTTCAGAGCTTCGAAAGGGAAGCAAAAAAGTTTCAACTATATATTAATCTATATTATTTTACAGGTTGGCAATTGTAGGGTTATCTCGCATAGCTTTTACCCTAAAAATAGCAGCAAATTTGAAATTTACTGCAAGCTTTTAGTATTAATGGATTACTAATTAGGATAATATTGTAAAAATAGTGTAGTTAAATGTATGGGTTAAGGATTAAATTGGTTCTCCTGAGCGTTAGTGAAAGTTTGAACAGAATTTCAGGGCATGAACCAGTACCTAATTTTATTGGTTGATTACAGGTATTTTATACCGCGTAATCGGAAAATGTGCGGCCAAATTTTGAAAGGGGTTGAAATAACAAGCAAGAATAATATAGAAACATGTGGACGTAAAAACTATGCTGAGGTACTACGTCAATACGAAGCCAGAGACTGAAATATGAGAAAACTAACAAATTTCTCACACAAAGAAGAGTTTGAAAACATTTTAGTTTTTAAGATTGGATTTAAGTGGTTGCTTAAAGTTGGACGCAACTTTAAATGCAACCCGTCAGTTTCTTGCTTTGCATACGTGTAGCGTGTCACTTTTGAGTTTCATTTGTTTCTCTATGATCCAGGCTTGTTATAGTCCACTCTACTCCTGCTCAAAATTTTGCCACATATTTTTTGATCTCCCTGTATAATCAAGTTCATCATGTTAAAATAGCTTTTAATGCAAACAGTAAACCCTCCATAAATAATTATTATTGTGTTCAAGAAACAAATTCAGATTTACTTTGCAAATAGTGTAAAAAATTCAACGACTTAGCGATCTGTAAGCATCTCATGACACATTTAGGAAAAAAAAACTTACATAACGAATGGAAATTCAAGTATTCAAATGTGAAAGTACCTTATTTCTCGACCTATATGACGTGAGAATTTTCGAAAAGTATTACATTAGTTAAGAATAATACTTAATACAAGAAAAAAATGAACTGTTACGCTGAAAGCTTAGTAAATATTTTAAAATATGTCTTTTTTTTAAGAATAGAGAAATCCATGCTTTCAAATTAATTTTATGAGAACGTTACTGTCACAAGTTTTAATAGTTTTTATTAACACTTATAGTGCTACAAAAACAAACATATAATGCCCAAAAGATGGCTATAAACGTCTTAAACCATTAGAAATCTAAATGACTATAAGGAAAATCCATTAAATCTTGAAGAAATCGGTAGTTTTCAGAATGCCGTTTCACAAATGATGGCAGGAGCAGTTTATAATTTTACTAGTTGTACAAAGGAGCATTTTGTTTATTGTGTGATAACAAATGCTTTTTAAATTTCTTTCTTTATGTGATTAGAACAATAACACGAGCCGATTGAACTAGTTATTTAGTTATTTTATTCGATGATTCAAATAAATGTCCTCAAGTAGTTTTGTATGCAGTTACTTAAATTGCAACAATTTGAGAAAAAGGTTTTTCAAGATTCAAGAATTTCTCTGTAGAGCTGTTAAAATGGGTTGTAATAGTGTTTCGCAAGCATGAGCTTAATGAAAGATATGGTTAGTTGAATGTTTGCTAATGGTTTATTTTGAGAAAATTTTAAGCTTGGTAAACAATTCCAAATTTTGAATTGGAAAAAGTTCAAAAATGTAGGCGACGCTGCTATAATTTATTTTAACATCATTCTGTCTACGTTTTTTTTTAAACGATTTACACATTTTCTTTTGGAAATTTTTATTAAATACACTGATATATATTTAATATCAAAAGGGAGAGTTTCTTAAGTAAAAATAGTTTATGGGAAATAATAACTGCGTTTAGAAGACATTTGCTGCTCAGTTGGCAAAGTGGCGCTTATGAGAAACCAACGCGGCGGACAGAGTTATTGACATCTTCAGATCTTCCTTAACACTGTGGACACGTATGGGGTGGTAAACTTTAAGAGCAAGTAAACATCGATTTGTTTTAGTACTGCAGGGAAAATAAAGTTTTTTGAGGCAAGGGAAGGATCCATATTGGGGTGAGCTATATATGAGAGATCAGTGCTTTATCTTGAATTATTTAAGGTATTGGTTTGTCATGGAGATAACAAACCTCACACACAGCGGCGTACGCAGACAAATCATTTCAGGGGGGAGGAGGGGGGGCTGAGCTGACACTCTATGAAAGGAGAGGGCAGGGCACCTCATAAAGTAGAGCTAAAAAATAAATGTTTCGAATTTTTGATATCAATGCTAATTTCAGATTACAAAAAGACACCATTTAAAAAATATTTTTTATCAATAGAATTATTGTTGAGAAGTAAAGCATTTTGATGAAAATAGAAAATGATAAAATTGAAATTCGAGAAATTTTCTTTATTGAAGAAGGTCTTAACAAGTGGATGCAGTTATTTTGCAAATTTGAGCTTTAATAACATTAATTTTGCCATTTATTTTACTATATTCCTAATATTGGGTTTCAATCACTCATTGGTTGAAATTTATTTAACAGAATAAGATGAACGAACAAGTATTAATCGATGTGTCTAAAACATATTTGGAGTAAATGTCAACAAAATTGAATTATAAGATAATCATTCACGTCACATACAGTAAAATGGACTGATAAAAAATAAAAAGGAATTTACTTTTTTTCCCCTTTCTTTTACTTTTGCCCCAAACTTAATTTTCTTCTCAAAAGAAATATTCTCATGTCTTGATTTTAGCAAGAAAGGAAAAATACATAAATAAAAATAAATAAACGATTTCAGCTTAAATTTTAAAAATTTGTTTGGAAAATTTCGGAGGGGGCTGCAGCCCTATCAGCCCACTCCCCGAGTACGGCACTGACAAGCCTTCACACATTGGCTTAAAATTAACTAATTTTTGAAGGGGAAAAACATTTTTTTATCCTTTTTCTGCTGCACAAAATGTCTACGATTTTTCTTGTTCTTTTTAACGAGCTAAAAATGTGAGAAAACGTACGGTTTTAAAACAATCCCGTGAAACAATTAAGAAAATTAGTTAAGAAAATTTTTGAAAAAAAAATGTTTTCGATTTGGAAAAATCTATTTGGATAAGTGTATAGCTAAATAGACCTTTCTTTGAAGACATTTGATTTTTCCGGGCTCATTTAAGTATTTTTATATTATAGACGAAAAACAATTTCTGTTCTTGATCAGATCTTCGTAGTTTATATAAATTATTTATTTAGAGCATCTGTAATTCCACAATACTGGAAAATATGAAACAATCCAACAATTAAAAAAATATTTAAAAAGTAAAATAAAATGAAGGATTTACCTGATGCATACCCAAGTAGCACACTACGTTTTTTAAAGGTTGTAAAATAGTTACTAACGTTGTAACAACCGCTTAAAAACGTTTATAAAACGTTTAAAGGTTATTTGTGCTACCTGGGTAGTTATCCTGGCACATTGAGAAACTTTTGATAACTTTGAACTATGTGAGAAATGTGATGTAATACGAAATATTTTACTGAACGTATTGCTTCTTTGAGCTAGAAAAATTAATTTCTAAATGTTTAAAAACTTTCCCATTTTTAATTTTGTCCCATCAGAAGATTTTGTTTATTTGTAACAAAATATATTTCACACAGCGTTTTACAATGAAGGATGAAATATTTAACAACTTCAACCAACCATTCAAGAGTAGCTTCCAAACAGTAACATCAGGTTAATTGTATTATATAAGCTATGTATAATTTTGCCAATTTCTTTTACAAAATTAAACGTCTGCATAACCATTATAACCATGCAAGCGGAGTGCAGAACTAGGCTTTCTGCAGATTTTTTTGAAATTAAACAAATTTCAAAATATAAAGCGGTGCATAGTTTATCCTTATGAGTCAAAGTTACTAGAAATATGAGTTGAATTTTCAATAAATCGTGATAATTTAAAAATTTGGAATATCAAGAAAAAATGGTAATATTTAAATTTAAAACTATGAAACGGTGGCGGCTGTATATTCATTTCTTTTGTATTTAAGCTTGAGGTGCATCAAATTAAAATTTTCAAAACTCAGATTTTTAAATAGCTCTTTGAACATACTATCATGCTTGATACGAGGATAGAAATTCCCCATGATATCGAACAGAGCCTCGTATTTTTTGAATCAAAATTACTTTCTTTTATGAATATACAACAAATGTTCTTATCTCAAAGCAGTTTGAAACTGAAAATTTTACATTCTAAGTTATTTCTTTAAGTTTTTTCATACATAAAAATAAATTGTTAAAAAGGAATAAAATGTGGTCACACTCAAAGTGAAAACATACGCAAATGCATTCAGACAAGCATTAAAACCGTACTTCACGGGGGGAAAAGATTTTGAAAGAGTTAAAAAAACACTTGTTTTCTTAGGATTCCCTACTTTGAATATCTTTTCAGAAATGCTGATTCCTAAAAAATCTTCTTTTCTATGAAACTTGTCTCTATGCCAAGTATGAAAGCTGACCTCATTAATTCTGCGCTCCAATAAATAACACAGGCTTAGTTGATGGAACCAAGACGACAAATGTATAAAATATTCTATGGCCTTTTTCCGTGATTTTAAGAAGAAAGTCATTCGAGTTGTATCTATCTGGGA
>JAXGGA010024039.1:0-12651 GCA_038373865.1 Uloborus plumipes
AGCTCTGCCTAAAAAATTTACGAGTTGTACCGTACTAAGTGCGGTCGCTCGCTGGTATTCTAATTGTACATTAGCTACCAGTTTTTTTGGCTCTCTTTGCTTTATAAGAGGATTTTTGCCTCCAACTCGACTACTTTCGTATTCCATGCTGATGAGAGCATAATAAGTTCGAAACTGCAGTCCATGGATCGAATTAGCTGAGTTGACGGTGTAGTGCATGTTTCTGCCTTAGCCCTTGCTTAGGGGCGGTTACTCACTGCTTTATACCTTGAGCTCTGCCTAAAAAATTTACGAGTTGTACCGTACTAAGTGCGGTCGCTCGCTGGTATTCTAATTGTACATTAGCTACCAGTTTTTTTGGCTCTCTTTGCTTTATAAGAGGATTTTTGCCTCCAACTCGACTACTTTCGTATTCCATGCTGATGAGAGCATAATAAGTTCGAAACTGCAGTCCATGGATCGAATTAGCTGAGTTGACGGTGTAGTGCATGTTTCTGCCTTAGCCCTTGCTTAGGGGCGGTTACTCACTGCTTTATACCTTGAGCTCTGCCTAAAAAATTTACGAGTTGTACCGTACTAAGTGCGGTCGCTCGCTGGTATTCTAATTGTACATTAGCTACCAGTTTTTTTGGCTCTCTTTGCTTTATAAGAGGATTTTTGCCTCCAACTCGACTACTTTCGTATTCCATGCTGATGAGAGCATAATAAGTTCGAAACTGCAGTCCATGGATCGAATTAGCTGAGTTGACGGTGTAGTGCATGTTTCTGCCTTAGCCCTTGCTTAGGGGCGGTTACTCACTGCTTTATACCTTGAGCTCTGCCTAAAAAATTTACGAGTTGTACCGTACTAAGTGCGGTCGCTCGCTGGTATTCTAATTGTACATTAGCTACCAGTTTTTTTGGCTCTCTTTGCTTTATAAGAGGATTTTTGCCTCCAACTCGACTACTTTCGTATTCCATGCTGATGAGAGCATAATAAGTTCGAAACTGCAGTCCATGGATCGAATTAGCTGAGTTGACGGTGTAGTGCATGTTTCTGCCTTAGCCCTTGCTTAGGGGCGGTTACTCACTGCTTTATACCTTGAGCTCTGCCTAAAAAATTTACGAGTTGTACCGAACTAAGTGCGGTCGCTCGCTGGTATTCTAATTTTACATTAGCTACCAGTTTTTTTGGCTCTCTTTGCTTTATAAGAGGATTTTTGCTTGCAACTCGACTACTTTCGTATTCCATGCTGATGAGAGCATAATAAGTTCGAAACTGCAGTCCATGGATCGAATTAGCTGAGTTGACGGTGTAGTGCATGTTTCTGCCTTAGCCCTTGCTTAGGGGCGGTTACTCACTGCTTTATACCTTGAGCTCTGCCTAAAAAATTTACGAGTTGTACCGAACTAAGTGCGGTCGCTCGCTGGTATTCTAATTTTACATTAGCTACCAGTTTTTTTGGCTCTCTTTGCTTTATAAGAGGATTTTTGCCTCCAACTCGACTACTTTCGTATTCCATGCTGATGAGAGCATAATAAGTTCGAAACTGCAGTCCATGGATCGAATTAGCTGAGTTGACGGTGTAGTGCATGTTTCTGCCTTAGCCCTTGCTTAGGGGCGGTTACTCACTGCTTTATACCTTGAGCTCTGCCTAAAAAATTTACGAGTTGTACCGTACTAAGTGCGGTCGCTCGCTGGTATTCTAATTGTACATTAGCTACCAGTTTTTTTGGCTCTCTTTGCTTTATAAGAGGATTTTTGCCTCCAACTCGACTACTTTCGTATTTCATGCTGATGAGAGCACAATGAGCTCGAAACAGCTGTCCATGGATCGAAATAGCCGAGTTGGTGGTATAGTGTAATGCCTTGGTTTCCAACACTGCGTTTTCCAGCGGATTCGCATGCGTCACCGCTATTTGTAGCGGAGTTCCTTCTGCGCATGCGCACACCGCGACGTCCGCTGCTGATAGTTACGGAGCGGCGTGATCCATGGATGTTTGATTCGTCCGTCGTCCGTTTCTGCGTCGCCATTGCTGAAGCATGACGGAAATTGATGTTGATGAGGAAAAACTCCTCGAATTAATAAGAACGCACCCTGTTTTGTATACTGTTTCGAAGAAATCGTTTAAAGATGCAATTGTGCGACAAAATTGTTGGAAGGAAATAGGTGCCGCATTAAATGTTTCAGGTAAGTTTTATTCCTAATTATTATAATTCTCAGTTTTTTATGTAGCGATATAATGTTATTTTAAAGATAATTGAAATAAAACAAATTATGCTATAAAATAATTGAAATTTAATAATCTAATTATAAAATTTATTGCTGACTTGTGAACCTTTTTAGTAGGTAATTTTTCTCAGATTTAAATAAACTAGAAGTAATTTATGTGACATGAATATGTTTCATAATTATTTGTCCGGATATAGAATCGGCGAAATTACAGAAATTACTTTTCCAAAGCAAGTCTTATAGTTGAATTAATAGCACATTGTGTTTAGAATTAAAATATTAAAATATCCAAATAGTTACCTTCAAATTTTATCGATTGCCATATCTCCCTAGCAAACAGAAGCACACTGAACAATTAAGTAAACTCTAATAATTGATCATCAAGTTAACTAGTAATAATAGTTGCATTTTATGAATAAAGCAATTGTAACTGATAATATGTACACATATAGATATTTCTGCACATTTTCTATTGATTAAACATTTTGTTATCTTGAACAATATTCAATTTTCAGTACCACTCAGTATAAGTCGAGTACGTTATCTAACTTTGACCAAGTTCTGACAACTTGGTACAGCACTAATATTGATCATGATTAGCAATACTTGTATACATATGTATAAAGGGTTGTTGAAGAAAATTTCTTGTTGTGATATTCAATACCTTATGCATGTGTACAAGCAAGTTTTGCTCTTGTACACATGCAAAAGTTTTCATTTCGAATTTGCCAATGAGCGAAGGACGTAAGATTGGTACAAAGAGGTAAATGTTAACCAATTAATTTGCATTATGTTAACTTCATTTTTGTGATAAAATCTGAAATGTCTTATTGTCTTCCAGACGAAGCTTGCAAACAAAAGTGGAGGTATTTGCGAGATTATTATACCAGAAAGAGAAAAAAGCCAACGGGTACGGCAGCAGGGATTAAAACTCAGAAGGAGCGGCAAAGAATGGAAGCCCTTTCTTTCCTGGAAAACACGACGTGCATCAAAAGACCGTGAGTTTCAATACTTTTTTAATTCCTTGAAAGAGGATATTTAAATAATTAAGTTTTCATATGATAATGGATATTCAGGAGCATAATTGGTGTACTCGAGAAGAGACTATCTTTCTCTTTATTTTGAATAGCCTTGTAATTGCAATTAATAGTATTCACACCCATAAGCATCAGGGTGTCAACAATTTAAATCATTTTTTAAACTGAAAACCTTAAAAATAAGTTTTTAGTCAGTTTAAGTTTTAAAATCCATTGCTATTCATATGAAATACTTACAGAAAACGTTAAAGCACTTTCACAATATTTTATTCTCTTCCACAAGTTCTGTTTCCTTTTTAATTACATATTTATAAGTGACTGTATTTGCCTTGTTGTCCTGGCTTTTATTTTGTCACCAGAACTTATTTCTCGTCTAGAATCGAAATCTCCAAAAAGGTCGGCATGAGTAATGTCGAGCAAAAAATCTGCTAATTTCTATTTATTTTCTTTCTCAAACATTGAAATAGAATGCTTTTTCTTTTCTCTCCTGCTCCCCTGTAAGTTTGTCAATTTTTCTTGAGCGGGTTCTTTATTTTTATCAACCATACATTAAAATGACGCATATTAGTGGCATTTTTTCTCTTATATGAATGTGGTGGTATATCTCATTTAATGAGATTGGTTGGGCTTCTTCGAACTGGGACCAGTTTGTCAACCCTGCTCATAAGCAAGTGAATTCTTAAATTTACCTTTTATTTTTCATCGTTTTGTTAATTGTACATGGAAATGTTCCGAAAGGAAACGCTGGGATGTAACCATCGACTAAGTTATTGATCACTTAAATTCGGTTTCGTAATGGACTTACATCTCTGTAGCATAACTGAGAGCTGAAGTTCCTTCATGGTACTAGTCTAAACTTTGCTTTGTTTCAGTGTATGAATCACTGTTCTGCATTTTCCATTTATTCTTTTCATTCTTCATACGAACATTAATGAAATAAAATGGCACCTAAGTGCATATTAATACATACTGTAAGTATATTACTGTTTATTTATATATGTCTCCCATTGATCATTAATTTTGTGCATCGTAACCAAGGGCGGATCCAGCTTCTGGTTAAGGAGGGGGTCATTTTCGGAAAGGGGGGGGGTCAAAGTGCAATTTTTGTGCAAAAATGTGGGATTTTGGCAGTTTTTTCGTGAAATAAGTCCCAAAAATGCAATTTTTTGCTATATTTGGTCGGTTAAGGGGGGGGTCATGACCCCCATGACCCCCCCCTCTGGATCCGCGCCTGATCGTAACAGTAAGCTATGATAAATAAATCTTTTTTTTTTTTTTTAAGTAAACATTCAGTTACCTGTAAAAAGCGGTTATATATATAGTAAGACTAGTGGCATACATAGTAGTACCCGCAGGAGGGGGGGGGGCACAATTTTATGCACTATGAGTTGCATGGGAAATTTTTTTTAATACTTTAATGGGAGGGAGGGCACCTCTGGCAAGTAACATATTTCTAATTGATATATATATGCATTGTCAAAATGTTTTATAGAATAATATTAATAGAATTTCTACTTTTTATAGAACGGTTTCAAACGTTAAGGTGCCTGAACCGGACATTCCGGTTCCGGAGCAGGATGGAGCAGACGCGGTGGAGATACCGCTAGAAGGGTATGCTGAATCTTTCGAAGATGCATTCGATAGTGATGAAGCTGGCCCGTCACAGCAGGAGGAGCAACCAAGTCCAGCTCCCACCAAAAGAATTTCAGCTCGTGATAGAGCTCTTAAAGAGCTGAAAGAAAACAGTCAGGAGAGGACTAAGCTTATGAAATCTCTCTTGACTGAAAAAGAGAGTGACCCTGTAATGGACTTCTGTATGAGTGTTGCCTCAAGCATGAAGAGTTTGCCCCATCATTTAATGTTGGGTGCAAAGCACGAAATCTTTGCTGTGATTTCTAAATATGAATTACAGGCTGCAGAGAATAATAAATAATTTTTGGTTGAACTACTTGTTTTATTTGCTTTACTGTAAGAAATGTTTCAAAATGAAAACTAACATTTTTACTAATTACAGCAATTCAATTTAAAAGTTTCATGATTGTAAAATTTATATTGAGCATTAATTACAGTATTTAGTAGCATCAAACAAAAAGTTGCTGCCAAGCGTAGAAACCTAAATGTTCTAAAATTTTTCATTTATATGTGCTCTATAAGTTGGATTAACCACTCTAATGAATCAAATTGTAAAAATTTGGACAATATCCAAATTTATTGATTCGGCTTCTTTGTTGTATCATAACTCTGCAGAACAAAATGATCGTACAAATGGCGGCTACTGTATTTCAAAAAGAAAATTGTTTCTGATCTATTATGAGCTGAATAATTATTTCAATTAATAAGAACCAAGTACTTAACTGTTAACCAAAATATTTATTTGAATAATACAAAAGTTTCACAAAATTTATTCCGAATATGTGCATAAAATAATTAAAATTCTTTTTTCAAAACACAGCTGAACAACAGTAAATAGTAATAGCATGAAATACATTATATGAAGGATAAAAAAGGGATTTAGAGAACTTCGCATTGATTGCTAACTTTACATATTTTTAGCTTAAGATAATGTTTTGTTTAGTGGGATAATGATATAAAATTTTGCTTGCCTTTAGTAAGTTAAATATGATTTCATCAATAATTTGTATGAATGAACTAGAGATGGCGGGAAGTGAGGTTTGGAATACCAGAGCTTCCCATAATAAATGCATACAATGTAATACATTCCATATGTTTCAATAATCAATTTTAAATTTATTTCTCTAAATATAGTAATTATTTTTGTTTTGTACTATTAGTACCAGGAAAGACATCTTTTTTTTTTTAATTGAAATAAGTAGTATGAAGCATTATTTAGTGTATAAAATGCATGTTCTACAGTTATTTTGAAGTTTAACCAAATGATATGATCAAATATTAAATTACTAGAAATTATCTGCTATTTGCATTATATATTGATATCTAAATATTTTTAATCAAAAAATAATAAGGTAAATTTTAATTATTTAGAGTCATGTTCATGTATTCTTTCTTACTTATCATTCAGTATTGATATTTTTAACAAAATCTTTAATAAGTTTACTTATGAAATTGTTAATTTCGGAAGAACATTTAATAAAAAGTAAGCTTTTTTAAAAGTAACAAATGCAATCGAAGCTTAATTTCTTTCTGAAAAGTGCGGGTGCGAAGAAATGGTACTCTCTTCATATCTTTCTTGTAAAAAAATAACTAAAAACATTCAGCATAATTTTAATTTTTGTTAATTCTCAGGATGTTTTATAATCATGGACTGTTATTTATAACTCTAATCAATATCAACAAAATGGATTAAATTTTTTTTATTATACTAGTACATTTAACAAACACTAAAATTTCATACCTATAACTGTATTGAATAAAAGAGGACTTAAGTTGTTCATGTAATTATTGACAAAATTTAATTTATTTATTTCATAAGAACTTTCAAGTTAAATAGGATATACTGTTAATTATTAAAGTTTGTGGTTCCGTCTGTTCAATACACAAGCATTTAAATTAAATATATTTTTATTCTATGTTTTATTGTATTTTATAATTGTGTATAGCTTTAAGAACAATATTTTAAGTAATTGTAATGCAGGGATCAAAGCGCCCAATTAACAAAATATAGGACAGTTTTTGAAAAAATATAGTACATAAAAAAAAAAACAAATTATTCAATTTTGCATACACACCATACAAAAATTATCTTTAGGACGCACTGATGAAAATGTATGAATACATACTAGGGTCTGGAAAAAAAACTCAGCCCACCTGAGTTTCTGAAGTAATACCCAGGTGTTTTTCTTTTTCAAGAATCATTTTCATCTCAATCTCTAATCCGATTTGACATTCAGATTACAAGATATTCAGATTAAATAGATTTTACTGTACATAATTTTAAATCATGCATGTATTTTTACAATATGTTGTAAAAAATGTCAAAATCAAAGAAAAAAATCTATGAATTCAAAAATAGTTTAATATTTATATTAAATCTTATCAAATTCTTTTTTTCTAAATCATGACCATTTAAGAAGAAAATTTATTTCTATTCAGAAACAAATTTTGCGAGTAATGCTTTGAGAAAAAGTGCTCTTAGTAAACCTGAAATACATAATGTAATAATTTATGTTTTGCAGTTTTCTCATCAAATATAGATAAAATTTTAGAAACGGGGACAATGCAAACCATAAACAAGAATAATTTCAAGTATTTTAAAATTCATTGGCTTGAGAATTTGTAAATAAAAAGTTGAACAATAAGTTAAATAGGTCAAAAATAATTAAATAATGATAAAAATAACAACTGACGCTAGTAAATAAGTTTTTTATCAAAAAAAACTTTCAAATGCCAAAACTATTAAAATATTTACAAGATGCAGAAGGTCACAAAGTTCAAATAAATTCAATATTGACATAATTCTAAAAATAAATTCTTTCATAATTTACTGAAATTAAATATAAAATACATGTGTGAAAATAACTTCCAATCCTCAAAAACAGCAAAATATTTGCAAGATGCAAAAGTATTGAAACTTAAAATACGGGAGACATTATTTTTTTCGACGATGCATATCGAGTACTGTCCCAAAAGTTACACTAATGAAATCATTTTGAAAAAAAATAAGTGCAATTTAATTATTTTTAAAAAATTAAGCATCAAGAAATTTTTTCAAGGTTTTAAAACTTTGTCATGCACCTGAAAATTAACTTTTTTTTTTCTCAAGGACTTTTTTCAAGAGTGCACAAACACAGAATATAAGATTTTTACTTGAAATATAGGATTTATAGGAAATATAGTAAGGTTTTTGACCTTTTTTGAAACATATAGGATTTATAGGAAATATAGGACGACTTTGATCCCTGGTAATGGTAGAATAAAAATTTACAACCTAATTATAGACTAAATCACACCTCAGCCAAGCCAAAGCTTCGGTGAAATAGCCAAAGTTTCCCTCCATCACTAGTATGCTTTTCAAAGAACTTTTCTTTTAGGTAAATTACTATCAATGCATTGACAGAGACACAAACTTTCACATTATTAAAAAATACATATATATATACATAACATTATTCTTTTCTGTTGATATATCTATCTTGCCACTGCACTCTACCATGTTTGGAAAGAAAATATGTGGAAAATGTCTCCCTGATATTTGTATGAGAAAAGCTGCTATGCCTATGATTCGTTGGTGCTAGTTGCATTATATTTTTTGTGGGGAGTTTTAACACCCCTCCGTCGCAAGGAACACTGATATTGTGCTCTCTTAGCATGTTATGTAGTGCACAGCATGCCATGATCAAAAAGTCTACAGTTTCGACTTTCAAGGCTATAGGGGTAAAAAAAATTCGAAACACTTGGCAAAGAATGCCAAAAGCATTCTCTGACGTTCGTCTCGCCCTACAAAGCCTGTAATTGAAGATGGCTTTTCTTCTCTCATTTTTTGCAGCATCTATGGAATACGGTTTCATCATTGTTTCACTCAAAGCAAAAGCTGAATCACCCAACAGCACATGGGGAAGTAATTGCCTTGTATGGGGCAGAAAAGCTGGGGGTGGGAAGGGAAATTGGCCATTGATTATTTTCTGCCCCATGGTGGATTTGGGGAAAATTCCGGCATCCCCTTCTCTGCCATACGACCCCACATCAACAGCAACAAACCTGTAGTCAGGACCTACAATTGCTAAAAGCACTATAGAAAAAAAATTTTTATAGTTAAAAAAGCATGATCCTGACTTTTTGGGACACACCACTCTAACGTGCTTCCCATCAATAGCACCACAGCAATTGGGGAAATTCCAGTACTTGGAGTATTTTGCTGCACATTCCTCCAATAACTCTTGGGAAGGCTCTGGTAGGAAGACTGGAGTCAGTTTCAGTGCTATTGCCTGGAGGACGTCCTTCACTATTTTGCTTACCCAGGTATGCTTAATTCTATACTGGAAAGCCAAAGACCTTAATGACTCCCCAGTAGAAATGAACCTAAAATTAAAAAAAAAATTAATCATAACAAATAATTTAAAACAAAATTTTTCAACGGATATTATCTGAAGCTACAGGATGTCTCTTTGAAGCAACAGTGATATACCTAACCAGTGCCATACAGATTTGGGTGTTTCCCCCCTTCCTCTAGAAGAAAATTATATTCGACAAAAAATTTTTTTCAATGTAACTCATAATGCTTTTTTTTTCTTTTCTGGATGATGAGACAGTGCTATAGTTGACTTCCGTCCTTCATTATATGGTTGGCCCTTTCATTTTTAAAATCGAAATCTTATTTTCCCGAAAAGGAATTTATTCTAATTTTTAACATACATACATGAATACATACAGTAATTAAAATACTCCTTTGTCATAAAATACAATAATCTGAATTATTGGTTATCGGAATGGGGTCTGGTCCCAATTGATTAGGATAATTGGAGTTACGTTGTAATAGCACAGTACAAATGGTTGGAGAAACTCGCATCTGTTTTGTAGCATGCAACATTAATATTGTAAGTCATTTCAGGCTATTGCACATCATAATTTTAAATTTCAATGAAAGCTGTACCTATGGTTTTCACTTTGCACGCTTCACTCCGAACTTCAGAAAGTTCATTTAAATCCCTTCATTTCTTACTGCCTCAGATCCAATGGTATTGCTCGATCACATTAATTTTCGATACTAAATTTTGCAATATTTATGCACAGAGGTATATCTTTTTCCCTTGGTCACATACAATGTTTCAGATCTTAGCAAATTTGTACATTTTAGTTTCATTTTTTACATTATATCAAAGAAATTTGCTAAAATATTTTATTTGCCAAAAATTTTTATTAATATCTCAACATTTTAAAGTCACTTTTCCATTTAAATATTACCTGAAAAAGTTAGTAAGCATCAAACTACTGTAATATAATATGTAGAAAACTTTCTCATGATTGAAGAAAAAAAAAAGGATACCGCAACATATTAAAAGCAAAATTTGTTTTAACCGTGCTCTTAATCTCTTAATTGAACTTAGTTAAATGGACTTAATCATTGTGAAGAATTACTTAAAATTATGAAGATAGAAAAAAGTGCTTACCTGAGAGTCAGAGAAAGCTTTTCACTCGGGGAAATCGGTTTTTTATGCCTGTTGCAGGCTACACTTTCGATTTCCGATGCTATGTTATCTAGAACAAAATTGAATAGTTCTGGAGTTAGTCTGAAGTACTCTCGGAATTTAGTGCTGTTCTTCATCAAATGTCTCTCTACGAGAATATTAAAGCTGCCTTCTGTTTCCCGGTCTCCAAATATCGGGTCTATTTTTTCCCGAGGAAGTAAATCTAATGCCATCAATTGATCATTTTCTTCCTCTTCAAGGAGCAGGCATATTAACAAATTCTTTCGCGTTTTCGCATCCATTTTCGCGAGTGGGATGTTCATTGTAAAATGCGAACTGCCGCGCTTCTGGAATCTAGTTTGGGCAGTTTTACGCGCGCGATTGGCGTCGTCTTGGAAACCACCATAGCGCTGCGGTACGCATTTCTCCCCGGCGAAGCGGGCTTATGACGTCATCGACGCACAGCGGAGCGTAGAAAACACACTCTTGGAAACCAAAGCCTAACGCACCTTTTTTAGTTATTTATTATTGGAAAATGATTTCCATTGTATTTTATTTGTAACGTTTATTTTAATTAATTTCTGTGTTCTGAACGAGAGGGAGATTTTAAATTGCCCTTATTACCAGGCCTACGTTTTTTTTTATTTTTCTTCAAGGTGGGGTGATTTTATTTTCGTCTAGTTGTAATGTTTGAAACAATTTTGAGCATTGAAATTTAAAGCACAGTTTAATAAATAAATTAATCAATTTATTTTTTTTCTTTAATTCTAGGGGATGCAGCTATGACAGAAAGCTATCGTTTCGCAGAGTACGCTTGAACTAGTTTAAATTATGTGTATACATACAGGGGTGCCCATCCCCCCAAACTCAATGGCGCAAATTCCCCCCCCCCCAAAAATGTTCACAACCCTCTTGGGCTTTTTATTTTATGTTTTACCTCTCTTATTTATTTATTTTTTAAAAAAATATTTATTTATTTAAAAGAAACTATTATTTTTTATACATTATTATTTTTTTTAAAAATTTTATTGTGCGCATAATAGAATCGCTTTTTTTTTTCTTTCCAGACATTCCAAGCTCACACACACGCACACAAAATAAATAAATAAATAAATAATAAAAGCAAATAATTAAAATTTGAAAAATAAATTGATAAATAATTTTTATTAAAAAAATACGTAAATAATTTGAATTAAAAAAATAAATAATAAATAATTTAAATAAATAAATAAATTAGTTATAAAAAATCCCCCCCCCCCCCCAAAATTTTGATGGCGCAACTTGCGCCATAATCCCCCCCTGTATACATAGGTAACGAAAATAATTCTTCTTAGTTCTGAAAAGGGGAACGAAATTAACACAAGCTCAAGGACTGTTTTTTTTTATTTTTTAGTACAGTAACAGCCCTTATGTAGGAAAAAAAAAATCTAGCATATATCTCCAACACGTATTTTAAAAACCGCTCTATTGAAGTCGCTGTAGAACAGGTTATCCGGCGCACGTCGTATAACGGCAGTGAAGTTACAATACAGGGAAATTTGTATCACAAGGTGCTCTAAACTTCCTAATTTTTGTCTGAAACAGATGTAAATAAAAATAATTAGAATAATGATTAGGATAATCATAGTAATAATGATAATAATTACATTAGTAATTATTTTTGTTATTATAATTAATTAAATAGAAAAAATCACCGTTTTCCGCCAATTCTTCAGCTGGCTTCATGACAGGAACTAGGAAGATAGGTAATAAATGATCATTCTTAAAATATTTTGAATGCGATAATTCTAATTTTCACCATCTATGAGATTGAAAATTATGGAAAAATGTATTTTGCACTGAATGTTATAACAAAAAATAATTTTATGAAAACTTTCAAAGAAAATAAATGTTAAATATACGCGATTTTCAATAAAACATTATATTTTAATGAACATTTAAGCGATCTATACTTTACAATTAAAAACATAACATTAATTCTAATGCCAGGAAATAAGAGAAAATAAGGCAGGTATTCTTTTAATTTAAATCTCTGAAAAAAAAAAAGTTAAAAATTGCAAAATACTTAACAAACTTTTTTTTTCCGGAACAACATTTTTATCCAATTAAAGAAAGTTTTATCAAAAAAAAAAAAAAAAAAACTGCAAAAATAGCAGTATTATACGGATACAAAAATTTTACATCAACACGCTACATCTTGCAAGTCACGGAACATAGATTTTCTATATCACTAAAAAGAACTTGGAACAATAAAAAAGGGAGGAGAAATCCAAGAATGAAATCTTAATCATCATACAG
>JAXGGA010024040.1:0-12649 GCA_038373865.1 Uloborus plumipes
TTTTAATGCTAAAAAAATAAAAATAAAAAGGCACAATCAAAGTAAAATTTAGTTTATGCATTAAAAATTAAAATTTTAGAGCAAAACTTACAGTAACTGTAGATTTATTTACAACTGTTACAGACCTGAAAAAACATGATTTTTTGCAAGTAAATTTCAAACACTTATGACATTTTTCGATGCATTTTCTGCCCAGTTCTCTTGGACAAAGTTGCAACGCCCTCTTTTTTTGGCATTCTGGGGAAGTGACCCCAAAGGTCTTGTGTGCAAAAAATGCAATTCGGGAAAAATAAAACACAATAACAGCATTATTTTTAATAGAAAACTAGAAGAATAAAAGCCACAAAATGCCATTAAAAACAAATGGTTGATTAACAAAATATATTAAACAGAAATTGCATTGGGGTCACATATGACCCCAAGGAACCCACGAGGGTTAAACTAAGAAGAAAAATCATTACCTAGCTATTTAACCATTCATCACCTCAATAAGATGTTTGGATTGGGATAAAATAAAGATTAAATAACAATTTTGTACGTTTGTGTAGGATGAAGCTTTGATACCCCACCTCTTCTGGTTTTTAGCCTACTTTCCCGTTAAAAATAAAAGAAAAACGAAAAAAGTATTAAAAGTAGCTTAATGCATCTAAAAAATATCGCCAAGTCTAAAAAATATCGACAAGTTAAAAAAATATCGCCAAGTCCAAAAAATATCGCCAAGTTAAAAAAAATAAAAAGGTAAAATGAATATCGAAAAATTAAAAATTTGAAAGTAGGGTATTGAGATGGGGAATTTGTGTGTCGGTCGGTCGGTCTGTCTGTCTGTCCCCCCCTAATAACTTTTGAATGAACATTCCGATTTGGACAAACTTTTTTTTGTTGGAAAGATTTCGGCGAGTACAGCTCATTCCCATATTTGATTTTTCGATTTGAACAATTTTTGGTTTAACTTTGAACCGTTCAAATAACCTGTCCCGCGATGCTAACTTCTGAATGAACAGTCCGATTTGAACAAACTTTTTTTTGTTCGAAAGATCTTTTCAAGGATACTTCATTCCCGTATTTACATTTCCGATTTGAACAATTTTTGGTTCAACATTGAACCGTTCAAACAAGCTGTCACCCCTAATAACTTTTGAATGAACAGTCCGATTAAAACAAACTTTTTTTTGTTCGAAGCATCTCGGCAAGGATACTTTATTACCGTATTTAAATTTTCCATTTGAACATTTTTGGTTCAACATTGAACCATTCAAGCAACCTTTCCCCACCTAATAACTTTTGAGTGAACCGTTCGAATGGAATAAACTTTTTTTGTTCGAAAGATCTCGGCGAGTACAGCTCATTCCCATATTTGATTTTTCGATTTGAACAATTTTTGGTTCAACTTTGAACCGTTCAAATAACCTGTCCCGCGATGCTAACTTCTGAATGAACAGTCCGATTTGAACAAACTTTTTTTTGTTCGAAAGATCTTTTCAAGGATACTTCATTCCCGTATTTACATTTCCAATTTGAACAATTTTTGGTTCAACATTGAACCGTTCAAGCAAGCTGTAACCCCTAATAACTTTTGAGTGAACAGTCCGATTTAAATAAACTTTTTTTTTTGTCCGAAGGATCTCAGGATCTCAATCTTCATTACCGTATTTAATTTTTCAATTTGAACATTTTTTCGTGCAACATTGAACCGTTCAAGCAACCTTTCCCCACCTAATAACTTTTGAGTGAACCGTCCGAATGGAATAAACTTTTTTTTGTTTGAAAGATCTCGGAGAGGCTTTCCCATACATTCCCATATTTCGCTTTTTGATTTGAACCATTTTTCGTTCAATATTGAACTGTTCAGAAAAAAAAATTAACATTAGCGTCTACGGGGAATTTAAGTTAAATGTTGATCCTGAACTTAAAGTCGGATTTCCTTCAAACTAACTTTGTAAGAAAATGGTTTTGATAAATAATGTTTGTAAAGTACTTTTCTGAGTAATCTTCTGTGTGGACTCTGATCCCGACTCCGCGAGCATGGCGGAAATGCAGGCTCAGAAAAAAAGACTGAACGTACAGACGATTTTTTGTTTATTTATTCATTTGTTTTACTTTTTTATTTATTATTATTATTATTAGTATTGCAGACGATTTTTTTTGTAACAAAAATTTTTCATTCACGAGAACATTTTATTCTTTATTTATATTTAACAACTGGCAACGGATTAAAAGTGAAATTCGAGACATTTTATTAACGGACGATTTTTTTTTTCTTTTTTTTTTCTTTCTTTGATAAAATGTGTTTTGATGCTCTTTGTACTTTTATTTATTTATTTATTTATTTTATTATTATTATTATTATTATTATTTTTTGAAAACGATGGAGGATTTTTCTACGGAGGAACTGTGACAGTTACACTCTTTATAAGGTGCGACAAAACTTTATTTATTCGTTAATTACTTTTTACGTGTCTATTTTATCTGATGAGAGGGGTATATTTTGCTTTTCGAAATCAGCTCTAAGTGCTAAAAAGGTATGTTTGACATAATTTTCAGTCTCAGATAATCAAGAGAATAATGATCAGATGCGAGAATGCCGATGTCGATGTACGGGAAAGTAGGCTCGTTTAGTTCTTGACAGAACTTCTTGTTGATCTAGAAGTTCCTTTGAGAAAACAATAAGGTTAAAGGATTCCGTATAGTGTAAAAGGTTGAATACCCATGACTGAACCAGTGGTTGGAAAAACTACATATTTTTCGTAGCGAACTACAACTGCAACTACTTTCTTGTAAACGTAGTTAACTACAGCTACAACTACTTTTTTTTTTAATGTAGCGAGCTACACTACCGTAAATCAGGGTTACTTGGACCCACAAGAGGGCTACTTGAGCCCACAGTAAAATGATAAAATCTGGGTTTGGTACTAGCGTTAGAGACTGCAGAGGGCTTCTACCTAGTGGAAAAACGAGGAACTACGTGCAAGTCTTCAACTAGTAGGTACCAAACCTAGATTTTGTCATTTTATTGTAGTGGGCTCAAGTAACCCCCTAGGGTCCAAGTAACCCTGATTTACGGTACTTTTGAAATGTAGTTGCTACTTCGCTACTTTTTAAAAAATAAATAAATAACAAGAATACACCGTTTGAGGATCGACCGAAAAAATTCGAAAAGTGGTTTCGATTAAAAAATTACCTCATTCGAATATGGAATAGAAATAGCAATTGTGTTTGAATTTATTTGTTACTTTTCGTTTTTGTTCCTTTCTTTTGCTAAAATTTGACCTTTTTAGATTTTTTTTTATAATTTTTACAAATATTCGCCACAAAAAAACCTTGTTTTTTTCCTTCGTTCTCTTTTTTTTTTTTTCATTTATTTATTTATTTTTTTAATTTAAAAGTAGTTTCCAGAAATCGCTACAAACTACTATTCTTTTGTATCGCGCTACTCACTACTCTACTTTTTTTAAAAGTAGTGCGCTACACTACAAACTACTAAACAATGTAGCTACTACAGTAGTTTCGCTACTTGTAGCGCGCTACTTCCGACCACTGGACTTAACACACAAAAAGAGTACTTTCCAAACTCATACGAAGTCAATATGTCGCTGAAATTAAAGATATACAGGGTGTCCACTCCAATCGTGGACCAATAGCTAATTTCTAAACCGTTAGAGATAAGCACATAGTTCATTTAGGAAAAAATCTCCAAATTATGAAAGGAATTTTGGGTCTATTCAATGTTTTTTCAAAAAATCAAATTTTGAAAGATTTACGAAATTTAAATTTTTATACAGCCCCCCATTCCTATCAGTCATATTTAGTAAAACATTCTTGACACTGTAACGTTTAAAACTAAAAAAAAATCACTGTTCTACGACAAAAATTGACCGAGTTATGACGTTTTGAAAAATCAAGATTTTGAATGATTTCGCATACGGTCCCTTAAGCGATCTCTAGATGACGTCATGAAATAATGCAAAATTTTGATTTTTCAAAACGTCATAACTCGGTCAATTTTTGTCGTAGAAGAGTGATTTTTTTTAGTTTTAAACGTTACAGTGTCAAGAATGTTTTACTAAATATGATTGATAGGACTGGGGGGCTGTATAAAAATTTAAATTTCGTAACTCTTTCAAAATTTGATTTTTTGAAAAACATTGAATAGACCAAAAATTCCTTTCACAATTTGGAGAATTTTTCCTAAATAAACTATATGCTTATCTCTAACGGTTTAGAAATTAGCTATTGGTCCACGATTGGAGTGGACACCCTGTATATATTTTTAAATCTCCCTTGGCGGATGTTTCTAAGATGCAGTAAGAGTTAAATTCAAAACTTCTTCCAATTTAAATCATCTTAGATAGTAAATCTTCTTGAACGAACTCAAAAAAATATGTTTCAACTTGCTTGGAGACAGCTCATCACAGAGATTTCTGTCTTGAGCTCATACCTAAGAAAGTTACTTTTACAAGTTGATCCTTATGATAAACAAAGTTCTTTGACGCCTTCTTGACAAGTATTTAAAGGGAGATTGCCAGTGCTAAGTGCAATAAATAAAGAAATTGCACATCTTTTTCTATTACAATTTAAAGTATTAAATAATATTGTTTTACTAGTTTATATTGGATAATAATTATTTTGATAAACTCATCAAATAATAAAACAATAAAAATATTGTGCAAGAGGAATGATAATATGAAAGCTTGTTTATTAAGAAAATCCAGATTTCATACTTAAATGCCTATTTTGCGTATGTTACGAGTTGTGAGATGTTAGTCATATTCCAGTACAGACCTTTTTATTGTATACTTGTTCTGTTTATATTTAAGCGAAGATTATTAACTTGACAAGAAACCACACGATAGTATTATTATCATAAAAAAAGTTAAATAAATAATTAGCAATCGAATGAGCATTTTAAAACAGGTTTCTGAATTTACCAATTATTTGTAATTGCATCTTTTTTATCAAAATATGAGGTCTTAAAGTCAGCCAAATGTTTATGAAAAGTCTCCAAATTAGCGAATTTCAGTTAGTCTATCTCGCTCAGTGAGTCAGTGGCATCTTTCAAACAACTTGTAGATTTACAGAAAATAACAACGTTACGAATGCACAAATGAGCAGGGATACTGCAGTATCCCTGCTCATTTGTGCATTCGTAACGTTGTTATTTTCTGTACATCTATAGCACAAAGGTATTTGTAAACTTTAACTTGTAGATTGATGTCTTGTAGATGGTGTAGGCCGTAAAACTGTATTCTAAATTTCTCGCCAAATCTTTCAATTCAGTACTTTTCTTAAAGACTTTAAGGGCCCTGCTCCACATCGCGGAAAACGCGACCGAAACCGAAAGCAGAAACCGAAAATCCTGGTACTTTCCATAGGAACACTATGTAATCCATTTTACGTTTCTGCTTTACGTCAATGTGGAGCAGGGCCCTAAGACTTTACACCTCGATAACGGATGGATGAGTGCATATAATTTTCGCTTCCAAAATATATTTTAAGAGTCTCATTTCATTGCTATATTTTTAAACTTTTTTTCATTTTTGCACTATTCGTGTGGTTCCCCTTGCTGGAGTAAACATGAAAAAGCTTTCTAATGGAAAATCGTTAGCCGATTTTGTTCTTCAGTTTCCACAATGTAACATCTTTAACATTCTTAATTCCTACAGATGCGTTGAAAATAACTTTCAAGTACGTGCTATCTACATTAAGATGTAGAAAACGTAATTTTATATTACTTCTAGGGTGTTAAAGATATACTCCCAATCTTTAACGATGTTCCTTCACCTCAAAAAATGTTTATTTTCCAGAATCGATAAATTTATACATTGAAAAATAAATGAGAATTTCTTGGAGAAAAGTCGAGCTTTTGCTTGGCTGGTGAAAAAAAAAAGAGTATACTCCCAAGTAGCATCAACTCATCGGATTTTGCTCGGCCGATCAACAAACTCCTCGTAAACTGATCCTATAACGCACGATGACACCGTTCCGATCAGTATCCGAGCACGGTTTTCGATGAGCTACTTTTCATCGGAAAGCGATATCCTTCCGATCAACTTTTCCGATGAAAATAAGATGAGCTATATTCCATCGGAAAACGATATCCTTCCGATCAAGTTTCCCGATGAAATTCCTCGGCACGGGACTGTTCTGCTCGTAAATTGCTCCAAATCTCATCGAAGTCTCATCGGATTTTACTGCTCGGATTCTCCTCGGCAGATGAGACATATTGGATCATCGGCCGATGAGAATTTCATCGAGTTTCGATGAATGGCCGATCATCGGCCGATGAGATGATGCTGCTAGGGCTAGCATCAAATTTTTAATTATGACGGGTATCTTTTACTGTTTTCCTTTTTTTTTGTACATGTATGTATGTGTATTTTGTAACAGGAAGAGGTAATAATATAAGTCATACATTCAAAAGAAATATTTTGGGCAAAATTACTAAAGGGTCAAGATCAATTTCGACAGCAGCAGATTTGTTTATTTGCTTCAAAATACTTTAGCAACCTTCTAGACTTGGATGTTTTATGTTGCGAAATTTTCTGTTGCAAGCAGGGGTCGAAGTTTAAAGGCGGCAAGTTCCATGCCAGGTGCTTCTGTCGGCCGGATCAAAAAAGAACAGGCGATTTCACTGCCCAAATTAGTACTGCGCAGTTGAAGCAAGAGCTAATCTCAACGTTTTATGTTAATGTTTGAGTTTAGCGTGACAAAAAACCTCGGAAAAAACTATTTTGAGGCCGGACACATTTTAGGTGTTTTGTAGTGTACACTGCAAAAAATAAAATGTTGTTTTCACAGTATAATACTGGCAGCAGAGGTTCTAGTTTAAAACTGAAAAATGCACAATAATAAAATTTAAAACTAGCAATTTTACAGTTTATTATTGTAAAGCAGCAATTTTACATTACCACAATTTTACTGTGTATTACCACAAAATTAGCTGTATTATATTGTAAAAACGACAGTATAATAAGGTTAAGAGGTTCCAGTTTAAAACTGTAAAATGCACAGTGACAAACTAATATTAGCAATTTTACAGTTTATTAGTGTAAAATCAGCAATTTTGGTGTAAAATTAGCAATTTTTACAGTTTATTACTGTAAAATTGGCTGTATTTTACTGTAAAAACAACATCTATTTTTACAATGTGATAGAACTGCCTTATGAGAAAGTCACCTTTTCTATAGTGTTTGCGCTGCGCCTGCACTTGCTTTTTTGTGGAAAGGGGGAGGGAGGAGACAACAGTGTGCGAAGACAAAATCATTATTTTGTAAATTGCAAAACGTTAGAGTCTTATTTATTTTTTTTTCCAAAAACCCTGAAAACTTTTCGGATTATGAACTAGTCGGATAACAAAAGTTTGTAAAATTGGAGCAAATTATGGCACGCCTAATTAGAGCAACTTAAATCATGATGACTTTATAATTTATCTCAACGGGATTTATATTTTAGCTAGGCAGCTGTCGTTATCGGGGCTAATACACTTCCTTTAATAATCACTGCAAAGAAATTTCAGTTTTTCTGCTGCTTGAGCAACCATTTTTAGAAATATCAAAAATAAATGTTTTTTATCCAATAAATTGTTGTTTTACGGAAAATGAGTGGAATTGTCAATGTTTCATGACACTTTGAAGATTTTTGAATTAATTAACTAATTTATTTATTTTTTAGGCCCCTGTTTAACACTGCTGAAAAACATTTTGACCTTTTATTAACTTACTCTAAGAAAATATTTGTCCAACTTTACGTGTTAAACTTTAATTGTTTTTCAACGAATTTTTCTCCGTGTAAATCAATTTTGTGTCTGTATTCAACGTAAAAATCACTTTTCTTAGCAGCATTTTGAACATATTTTAAGTTTTTCATTGCCTTATGATTTCATTTTATCTTCTTTTTAAGTTTTCAGTTTATATAAACACATGTAATATATTTTACATCCATGTTATATTTTATTCTTTTACTAAAATATAATCCCTCAAGCATCCCGTTTAATTTCTTTGTCTCAAAATTGACGTTGTTTATAATTATTTTCTCGCGTTTCATGCAGAAATTGTATAACAATACAACTGTCTTTCCTCCCTTTAAATGTTTTGTATTTGCTTTACATTAAACGTCGCTTATCTTTTCTATTTGTTTTCCATATAGATTGGTACTTTTTGTATTCCAGCATTTTGTTTATTTAACGATGAATAACAGAAAGTTCAGTAGCAGACAAGCATTTTTTAATTTATTTTAAACTTAAAGAGCTTTTTTTTATTTTAATTGTATTTAATATCATGCATATTTTTCTTCTTTCTGTTCCAATTTCAGAATTTATACGATAAGGGATTTTTTTCTTTCTTTGTTTTTCATTTTCTTTACTTTCTTTTATTTATTTTTTACATATCGACTTTTCGTTTTTGTTTTTCAAAGCAATCAACGAATTACTTATTACTTATATTAGACACACACACACACACACACGAGCCTCCTACACAAACACACACACCAAACGCAATTCGTGACTGCAAAAACCATTTGAATTCGAGGTGTCAAAACTCTAATTTTTTTCCATGACTTTGATCGTCAACTGCTTTTTAAATGCCAGTTTATTGGTCGTGCTATATAAAATGGCAGGTTAGAAAATGTCAGAAAAAAGACAAATACAGTTATACACGAAAGCTTAAAAAGTAATGCGGGGTGATTCGGAACAAAACTTTCTGATCATACAAAGAAATTCTTCATAAATATACTGTCGGGTATTTATGGCAGTTAATTATTTTTAGAAAGGTACTATACTATTAGAAGTAGGAAAAAAATATTTTTGTCGTTCGGGCAACAAGCACTATTGGCTTCTGCGCAAGGCTGCAAGTGGGATGCTGAAAAACATCAAGTTTTCATGGTCTGCAAAACTTTGTAGGTAAGTACAGACCCCTTTATATTTCAAATCTAAGTATAGTATTTTTTAATTATGCGTAGATCTGAACAACAGAGTACTACTGTGTTAGCGGATCTTTCAAAATAATTCTAAGAAGGTCAAATCATACCTGCTTTCCACTTCATGTTGGGCACTTGCAATCGTGTGGAGAGTATTTAAAAAAGAGAAATCATTTTACATCAAATATTATATTTAAAATTCACTATTTACATATTAGCTATTTACAACTCAAAACAACAACAAAATCAGATCAGAACATTCCATCATAAATTAATTGTGTCTAATCGTTCCATCAATTTGCTATTATTTTTAACACGTTCTTCATTTCAGTTCAGTTCAGTTAATTTTATTCAAAGCAAGAAAAAGCTAAAAATAACTTGCAGACGATCGGAATGTCAGTTGCAATAACTACATTAGAAGAGACAACATACATTAATTGTGGCATAAAAAGGAAAAGTTTTTCGTAATGTCATAGGATAAGAATTTGCGGGGTGAATTGGAGCACTTTGTTCTGTAGTTCCAATTCAAACTTATTTAAAGGAAACTGCTTGAAAAATCAAGATTCTAGCCCCAATTATTCGAGTCAAGACAAGAACAAGGATTTATTACTGTTTATCCCTTCTCGTGAGCAACTAGATCTTAGAATTACAGAAAGTTACAGATTTAAAAAGATTTTTGTTCTAGGAGACTTCTTTTTACTTATAATACATGGGGGAAAGTCGTACAGACTTTACGTAGCAAAAGTCCAGCACAAGGATAGTGATGAATAAGTGGGAAAATCTTACAGGACAATCACCGAAACCCAAAGATTTCAAGAAACAAAAGAAAAGGCAGCGTTGAAAAAACTTAAGAGAAACTACAACTGCTAGTTTTAAGCACAAGTACATATTTGTGGACGACATGACTGACTTTAATTTATGTTTAATCTTTGTATTTCAATTCAAAAGCATTTCTTAAAATTGATTTTAATTTTTTATAAGTTCAAAATTATTTGGAATTTTGACAAAAAATTCGCGTTTTATAGTATAGAAAATAAACTTTTATTTGACAGTTACTATCTGTTCTTGTTCTCCCCCATCAATATTACTAATGTTTGTTAGACCGCATACATGGGAAATTGAAAAAAAAATAATAATTTTAACGTGTGTTCCGATTGACCCTTATCAGCGGGGTGATTCGGAACACCCCTAAATTCCCCCTAATTAACCCCTAATATTAAAAAATATAATTAATAACTGTTCAAAATGTTTTGTCTTTGCTTTGAATATCAAAAGCTAAGCAAAACCGAAGCTTCTACCCAAAAAAATCAAATTTAAAAAAATCTTTTGACTACTTTTTTTTTTTAAATCAAAGCTGAAAAGTGTACCGATTCACACCATTTTACGGTACGTTTAGTTTTATTGAATTTGGTGTTGCGCAAAATCTAATACTGCCAGGTCTGTCTTACGGGAAGCATATTATAACGAAAAGTTATACAGATTTATCTTTTGAGATAACATAAGTAAATTAAGAAAATAATGTTCTACAAAGGACATTAGTTTTTGCTGCTCAAGTCGTTGGGTAAGAGATGCTGAGTCAGAATTTTACAGCATAACCTCTTACTCGCTTCGTGTTATTCATTAACCCATTAATGCCGGTTGGTACAAAAATATACCAACACAGAAAATAATTGTAACTTGTCCTTACATGACTCTATCAGTCTAACAGTTGTGCATTTCACATGGTAAATACTCACAGAAAGGAAACTATATATAAGTTTCGCACCCTTGTAGAAAACGTGTGAGAAAATAAGCTTAAAACTTGAACGAATGTCTTATTGATGTTCTCGAAGTCGGAATTAATGGATTAATCACATTCTTCAAATCGAATGATAGCTGCGTTAGCTATATTACTACCACAGCTGGGGTAGCAGCAATTCAGGAGTTGATCGTGATATTTCTTAGACATTTTCAGCTAAAATTTGAAACAAAACGCACAGATTTCTTAATTATTTACTTTGAGAAAACGCAAAAAGAGAAAAAGAAACAAGAAAAGATGGGAAGAAAGAATAGTTAAATGTATTGCATTTTAAAACCTTCCAAATCTTTGAGACATTTTTCAGAACTTTTTTGAAAACTTTTAACAACAAGCCGTTTAGCGAGAAGTTATTTTTGAGAAAATATCTCCTTGAATTTAAGGGAAAACTACAAGAGCTTTTCTACACTATCTTGTTTCTTTCTTGCCTAAGAGAGTAAACGATAGAATATTTCAGCTTTAAAGAAAAATATTCATATCCTCCTCAAACTTTTCTAACAACTTCAGAGGTTCAAAAAAAAGGAGAATCACTTTTTGATTAAAGTTCAAAAAGTTTTCCACCAAATTTTAAAGCAGTATTTCTTTTAATTGCAACTTATAAAATGCTTTTGATATTTTCTTTTTTGTTTTTCTTTTTTTTTTTATATTTACCTTTGAATACTAACATCGCATTTTAGAAGCAAACTTTTTAGAATGTTATTAGATTTTGTATTAGCGATACTTACATGATTTTCTGGCCCTATTTAAAATTACAAGTAGTTTTTATAAGCGAATATGATTATGAAGACTTTATCAAGCTGATTTTTGTGGCTCTCATGCATATGCATAAACACATACACACATGTTTAAATATTAAAATGTTTCTCTTAAAACAAACTTTAATATTGTTTACATGAGAGCTTTTAATAGCTTCAAGAAAGAAACGTAAAAATAACAAAACAGAAAGTTTAAATTTGATAGAAAAGTCAATAACGATATGTTATTTAATCATTCAAAATTACATTTGCTTACATCTACAACATATTTATCATAATATTTGTCAAAACGCATCAGAACTTTATACTTAGTTTCTCTCCATGTCCATCCATTTGAAAAACATCATCTTTATTCTTACTAAAAGACTAAAAAGTCTTTTATTTTTTGACTGCATTCGGTGAAAACCGCACTGTAGAAAAAGAAGAAAAGAATACTTATTAAGAAAAACGGAAATTGAAGTGGAAACGTTTCTAGAAGTATATTTTTCTGTAGCTGCATTGGAAAAGAAAAACTGATACCAATATAGTAAACTGAAAATACGAATTTTCAAAAAAGACGCACAGTAGAAAGAGAAAAATATATATATATTTTTTTTGTTTTAGATGATAAAAAAATACATTTTTAATTTTAAGGCAGATTCAATGATTAACCCTTTAAGCGGTCAATTATTTTTACCAGAAAATGCTTCCAAAAAAAAGGCATATTTTTTTTTTATTGCATATAGTTTAAGTTACCATACTTAAACAGAATAAGAATATAAAAGAATTTTTTAATTTTTTTTTTTCTTTTTTCAATGCTTTTTACAATATTTTTTTTATTTTACAATTTTTGGTCACAAAAATCCCGAAAATATTTTGCTTTTTTTCAAGTACATTCTGCATGCAGTAATGGATGGTTTTACAAAATTATGCAAAAAATTTTCTCTCACACTTACTGTGAATTTTTGAGGTTTTACAATTTTTCCGAAACAGTTTCGGGAAAAAACCAGAAAAAGGAAAATCTAAAAAATATCGATGCCCGTACGCCGTTACGGGCAAAACCAGATGAGGCCAATTTTCGGGTAGCACGTACACCGTACGGGAAAAACCGCTTTAAAGGGTTAAGAAAAAATTTGAAGTTTTTTATTACAAATGTAAAAAAAAAATAATAAAATCTTATTTTAAAGCAAAATTTTGCTTTGAAAAA
>JAXGGA010024041.1:0-12647 GCA_038373865.1 Uloborus plumipes
ATCGCTGATATATTTTTTTCAATTTTCATGATATTCAACTGGAACTTTTTTTATAAGATGCAGTACAAATCAGGGTACAATATTTTTGTAGTCATAAATTTCTGTCGTTCGCGCATGCGCCGTGAAAAAATATTTCCTTTTAACGTTCATATCTCATTGAATTTTTAATATTTTTATTTACCGTTTTAGTATGTTCTTTCTCTTGTATTGTGTCATATTTCCTGAAGTTTTGATAAGGTTTTATCAAAAACTCCGCGTGTTATGAGCAAAAACCCTTCAAATAAAATTGCCGATTTAAAAAAAAAATGTTTCATATCTTCGGAAGTAAGAGCGGTACGTTCATAAAAATGTGTACAGTAATTATACATAGTATGCTAATTAATTACTGAAATGTATAGCTTTTTCCGAGCTATTTTCGAAAAGTTATGATCAAAAATCGGTTTTTCTTCCGACCCCCTTTTTGTCGTCCCCCAAATGCATGGGTGATTTAATTTCAATGTGGAAATGTCCGATGAAGTCTATATTTTGTATGACTAAAGTTAAAGAACAATTGATCGCTTATTTTGCGATGAACGGTAGATTTTTCTTATGAATCTCAAGTGTTTCCATTATTTTGATAACTACCTGTGGGTCAATCCATGTCAAATCACCCAGGAAAACGGGATTTTGTAACCCATGTCCTCAGATTTTGATAAAATTTGGTGTATTCAATATTTTTATGGTGGTAAGTAGCCATATGAATTCTTTTGCCCATATGTGATCTGGTTTTTGTTTTACAGGCCGTCAAACTTTTCAAAAAATTGCATTTTCTGTCAACCGCTAAGCCTAATCTGCATGTATACGTATCTCTTCAGTAAATTGTGACGGGTGCAGAAATCTTTCAATATTTCCAAAAATTCTCAGATATGTTGCTGAAAGTATGAGGATTTAATAAAAAAATACTTGAAATTTATATAATATAATTTTGTTTGAATAAAATTTGAATAAACTACGACAAGCATTTTTTTTCTTGTGCAAAACATGAGTTTACTTAAGTGGCATTTCACGAAAAGGCGGAGGTCCTATTCAATAATGGAAGCATTCGAAATGAGCCTGAAGGTGTGTTCTATCATTGCAAAGAATAAAATTAGTGGTTTTTTTCGTTTTCTCGTTGCTGTTGCACAATATACACATTTCAGTATCAAAATTTTTGAAAAAAAGTTCTAGTCATTTTCCTAACCTAAATTTCACTGAAAAGCAAACATACCTTTATTTTTAAGTGTATTTACAGCCCTATTATGCTACTTAAAAATCATCTTAATCCCTTATTAAGCAGAAAGAAAAGTGAGAAATAATTTATGACTCCCAAATTCAGTTGTTAAGTTCAGCAAAATATCAGATGTAGAAAAAAGATGTGCAAAACATGAATTTACTTTAGTAGCTTTTTATGAAGAGGCGGAGGTCATATTCAATATTAGAAGCATTCGAAATAAACCTAAAGGTGTGTTCTATCATTGCAAAGAACAAAATTAGTGGCTTTTTTCGTTTTTTTTTTTTTTTTTTTTTTTTTTTTGCTATTGCACAATATATACATTTCAGTACCAACATTTTTGAAAAAAGTTCTAGTCATTTTCCTAACTTAATTTTCAATATTTTTTGTGTAAAAGAAGCATAGCTCATGCTTTTGTAGCATAAAAACGTATTATATTTATTTTTAATGATTTATAATTGTATTGAATGTGCGAAGAAGAGATAGGATAGCACAATCTTTGAAGAAAAAATAACAATGAAAAATATGAGTTTCCGAATATTATCGGATTGTTTGTCTTTGAAGTGTTTGTGTGATCCTGTTTTCAGCAAATTTAAGGAATATACTGTTTGATATTTTAACGCTCGACCTTCCTTGCATTTCCGACGTCGGACAGTACTTGTTGAAGTCACGTTATCATGAAATATTCGGAATACTTATTTTGTACATATTCAATCTCCTTTTGAAGAGAATAGTAACATCTTCCAGAATCTTATGTTACGGACCGTTTGACGTAGTTATTTCATCTAACATCTTACCATTTCTTGGTTGTAGTAAAGATAATAGTCCTTTCTTAGGTAAAAGATAGTCTTGTTTCAAGTCCAGCATAGTCACTAACTTGAAAATTTTCCATTTTTTTTTAAAACTCCAATAACAAGTGTCGAAAGCTGTATTTGCTCTTCACTGGATGCCGAAATTTCTAGTTTATTTTTATTGAATTATGTCTGTCCGAGGCTCTAGCTTTTTAATTATCTCCTATTATTATTTATCAGCGCAAACCAACCTTCCTGATAAGCGAATCCAATGAAAAACAAACAAACCAAAATAGAAAACCCACTCACATTCTTTATCCCTCTTATCACTATGACCCATATTTTGATAAAATAAGAAGAGACCTGATACATGCGCAAATGCAAGGAAGGTTGAGCGTTAAAATATCAAACAGTATATTCCTTAAATTTGCTGAAAACAGGATCACACAAACACTTCAAAGACAAACAATCCGATAATATTCAGAAACTCACATTTTTAATTATTATTTTTACTTTAAAGATTGTGCTATCCTATTTCTTCTTCGAACATTCAATACAATTATAATTCACTAAAACTAAATATAATACGTTTTTATGCTACAAAAGCATGAACAATGCTTCTTTTACACAAAAAATATTGAAAATTAAGTTGGGAAAATGACTCGAACTTTTTTCAAAAATGTTGGTACTGAAATGTGCAATAGCAAAAAAAAAAAAAAAAAACGAAAAAAGCCACTAATTTTGTTCTTTGCAATGATAGAACACACCTTTAGGTTTATTTCGAATGCTTCTATTATTGAATATGACCTCCGCCTCTTCATAAAAAGCTACTAAAGTAAATTCATGTTTTGCACATCTTTTTTCTACATATGATATTTTGCTGAACTTAACAACTGAATTTGGGAGTCATAAATTATTTCTCACTTTTCTTTCTGCTTAATAAGGGATTAAGATGATTTTTAAGGAGCATAATAGGGCTGTAAATACACTTAAAAATAAAGGTATGTTTGCTTTTCAGTGAAATTTAGGTTAGGAAAATGACTAGATTTTTTTTTCAAAAATTTTGATACTGAAATGTGTATACTGTGCAATAGCAACAAGAAAACGAAAAAAAAACCACTAATTTTATTCTTTGCAATGATAGAACACACCTTCGGGCTCATTTCGAATGCTTTCATTATTGAATAGGACCTCCGCCTTTTCGTGAAATGCCACTTAAGTAAACTCATGTTTTGCACAAGAAAAAAAATGCTTGTCGTAGTTTATTCAAATTGCATTCAAAGAAAATTATATTATATAAATTTCAAGTATTTTTTTATTAAATCCTCATACTTTCAGCAACATATCTGAGTATTTTTGGAAATATTGAAAGATTTCTGCACCCGTCACAATTTACTGAAGAGATACGTATACATGCAGATTAGGCTTAGCGGTTGACAGAAAAAGCAATTTTTTGAAAAGTTTGACGGCCTGTAAAACAAAAACCAGATCACATATGGGCAAAAGAATTCATATGGCTACTTACCACCATAAAAATATTGAATACACCAAATTTTATCAAAATCCGAGGACATGGGTTACACGACCGGGTGAACTGACGTGGAATGACCCTTGTAGCTTCATTAGAACAAAAACATCTTAAAAATATATTTTATGTACCTCATACTGTGACGCACTTTCTTTTACTTACTCAACACTCATAAGGTGCGACTGTGGTTAATTTTTGATGGTATTTTAGTTTTTGTTAGGGTGATATCTTTACCTTTGGTCATTTTTTAATATTAATTATTTATTTCTGTTTATGGCAGCGCTTTAATTGCTTGTCTCACCAAGCAACCAACCAACTGACCAATGACAGAGCAAGAATAATAGAAGTTAATAAAAATGTTTTGTTCTGTTAGGACATGTGATGCATAAAAAAATCAATAGTTTTTTAAGGACATAATATCAAAAACGTAATGAATACCTTATTCTGTGACGAACTTTCTTTTACCTAAATTACCTTCTACAGCATAAGGTGTCCCTGAGAGTAATTTTTATTAGGTATTTTTGAGTATTTTTATTTGTTAACTCTCGCTATATTCCTTTTTATAATAACTATTGTTTCTGTTTCTGGCAAAGATTAAATCGCTTGTCTCACCTACCTAAAACTAACCATCGACAGAGCGAATATAATAAAAGTTAACAAAAAATAATTCTTCTTTAAGGAAATGTGACACATAAAAACATCAATAGCCAATTTGCTTCGTAAGACGGAAATCCTATTAAAAATATAATATAAACCTCCTTCCGTGACGAATTTTCTTTTACTTACACAACCCTTTTTCCTCATGAGGGGCCGCCGTGAGTAACTTTTGATGACATTTTTTTGATTATTAATACTTGGTTACTTTCGATCTAATCATGTTTGTAAAAACTATTATTTGTTTCTGCTTTATGCAACGATTGAATAGTTTGTCTCCATAACCAACCAACCAACAAGTCAATTACAAAGCGAGCATTATAAAACTTAATAATAACCTGCTTATAAAGGAAATATGATGCATAAAAACATCAGTATCCAACTTGCTTCTTAAGAAGGAATTCTTCTTAAAAATATAATATGTACCTCATTCAGTGACGAATTTTTTTATACTTAGATAACCCTTTTCTCGCATGAGGTGCCACTGTTAGCAATTTTTTATGACATTTTTGATTATCTTTATTTGGTAACTTTAGCTATAGTCATTTTTATAAAAACTAAAATGTATTTTTGTTTTGACAAAGGTTAAATTGCTAGTCTCGCCAACCTATCAAATAATAATCAATGGCAAGCACAATAATAGTTAACAAAAATGTTTGTTTCTGTAATGAAATGCGATACATAGCAATATCATTAGATTCATAAGAGTAATATAATCTGAAAAATATAAGTACCTAATTCTGTGACGAACTTTCTTTTCCTTAAGCATGCCTGGTGTCCACTGTGAGTAAATTTCGATAACAAGTTCAATTAGTTTTAGTTCGTCATTTTAGATGAAATTAGATTTATAATAACTAGTATTATTTGTCTTTGTTTTGAGAAACGATTAAATTGCTTGTCTCACCATTCAACCACGTAATAAATGATAAAGCAAGCACAATAAAAGCTTATAAAAAAGTTTTTTTTTTACAGAAATGTTATACATAAAAACATCACTAGCCAAGTAGCTTCATAAGCAAGGAATAATCTTAAAAAATATATTATTTTCCTAATTCTGTGACAAATTTTTTTTTAACTTACACAACCCTTTTTCCTCATGAGGTAGAGCTGTGAGTAATTTTTGATGACATATTCGATTATTTTACTTGGTAACTTTCACTATAGTCATGTTTATAATGACTGTCATTTGCTTCTGTTTTATGCAACGATTGAATTGCTTGTCTTGAACCAACCAAGCAAGCATAATAAAAGCTAATAAAGAACGTTTTTTTTGAACTTAATATGATACATAAAAACATCAATAGCCAAGTAGCTTCAGAAGCAAAAAAAAATACAATATATACCTCATTCAGTGACGAATTTTCTTTTACTTACACAACCCTTTTTCCTCATGAGGTGCCGTCGTGAGTAATTTTTGATGACATTTTCGATTATTTTTATCAGCGAATTTCTCCTTCACTTCACCGCTGCGGAAAGAAGTTTTTGTGAAAGGATTTCGCGGAGAATTTTATTCTCTCTCGCTTGAAGCGAAAGCCGCTTCGCCCTCCAAGATACATCAAGTTTAACGAAGCGCAATCCGGAAATGGAACTCATACCCCCACCCTATTACGACTCCCATTTTAACGTGGTTTTTTCTTCTTCTTTTCCTTTCTACACGAAAGCGAATTCATGGATAAAGGGGTTTTTTTCTTCCCCAAGAGTTAGAGAGATTCGAGTAGTGTAACTGGCACGTGGTTTAGTTGGGACACTGTAGGTTAGCGTTTTGCGACTGTTTCTTAAATTTACCTTTGCATTAAAACTAGTCAAAAAGAAATTTGTGCTGAGTCGATTCAACTTTGTTGCAAAAACATTAAAATTTTGTTTCTTAAAAAATTATAACTTAATTTATTTGCACAAAGTTATACCTGCTTTCTTTAAATTGATTTTGGGTTTTAATATTTTTTTAAAATTATTTTTATGGTTATTAGAGTATTTTTATGCATCCATTCTTCAGCTTACTTTCCGATAAAGATCTAAAAAAGAAAAACGAATGGACATTTTATTCACTGAACTTTATAGTGAGAAATTGGTGTTTTGTAGCTCAGTTCTGCAATTTTTGATTCGCAAAAAAATGCATTCATAAATGTCAAAAAAAATTTCATGAATTAAAAATCCTCCCAGTAAAATAGGCTATCAATGCTTGAAATTTATTGAAATAGTGCTTTGCGGTTTTGAAGCATGAATGCTCCAATTTTACAATGAGAAATGGTTTTTCTTTTACGAAAAATATGTATTTTATATTTATGTATCAGCTTTACATATGAAAGGCCAGGGGGAAAAAAGATGAAAGTCACTTTTTCATCATTTTTAAGATATTAGCGCTATCTAGGAACTATGAAGAAGTGATATTATCTGGTAGAACAACAAGGAGGAAAAAAGATGAGAAGCGACCGAAATGTGCATGAAAACTCGAAAAACTACATTAGGAGCTACGAGAAATCAAACTTTGTTCTTCGTTTTTCTCGAAATCGCTTTTTGGTTACTTTCATCTTTTTCCCCCTGGCCCTTCATATTCGAACTGCAGAATGTACTCCATTTACGCGTTAATTTTGAGTTGCATAATATTAAGCCAAAAATAAATTAACACTTTATATGCAATATTAGCAACAAAATTTAAAACACCCAAACCTAAAATATGTATCAACTGTACCCAATCCCACCTCTTACTTTCTTTAACCTTTTAACTGTAATGCCCGAGATAATCTCGGACATAGCACTGGTGTTCAAAAATGTCACGCCCAAATATTACTCGGGTTTTTTTTTTTTTTTTTGAGTACCGTAAAATGGGGTTAATCGGAACACTTTTCAGCTTTGATTGTAAAAAAAGCAGTTAAAAGATTTTTTTTTTAATTTGATTTTTTGGGTAAAAACTTCGGTCTTGCTTTACTTTTGATATTCCAAGCGAAGACAAAAGATTTTGAGCAATTATTATTAAAATATATAGCAAATTATGGGTGTTCCGAATCACCCCGCTGATAAGGGTCAATCGGAACACTTGTTAAAATTTTTATTTTTTTCAATTTAATCTGTAATAGGTCTCACAAACATGAGTAATATTGATGGGGGAGAATAAGAACAGATAATTACTGTCAAATAAATGTATAATTTCAGTACCAGTAAACGTTTATAATTTGTGAAAATTCAAAATAGTTTTGAACTTATGAAAAATGAAAAGTAATTTTAAGAAAAGCTTTTGAATTGAAATGCAAAGATTTAACATGAATCTAAGTCATTCATGTCGTCCACAAATATGTACTTGTCCTTAAAACTAGCAATTGTGACTTGGCTTAAGTTTTTTCATAACATCTCCTGGGATGAACTCTGCCTTTTCTTTAGTTTTTTGGAATTTCTGGGTTTCGGGGATTGTCCTGAAAGATTTTTTCGCTTATTCATCACTGTCTGTGTGCTGGACGTTTACTACATAAAGTCTATGTGACTTTCTCCCTTTTATTTTAAGTAAAAAAAAGTCTCCTGGAGAAAAAATCTTTTGAAATCTGCAACTTTTTGTCATTCTAAGATCTAGTTGCTCACGAGAAGGGATAAACAGTAATAAATCCTTGTCCCTGTCTTGATTAGAAGAATTGGGGTTAGAATCTTGATTTTTCAAACAATTTCCTTCAAATAAGTTTGAATTGGAACAACAGAACTAAGTGTTCCGATTCACCCCGCAAATTTTTTTCCCATGGCATTTTTCAGAATTCTTCACTTTTATGACACAATTTATAAAAAATGTAAATTCTAATGTGGTATTCTGTTGTTCAGATACATGTATAATTGAAACATACCACTCATAGTTTTTAAATATAAGAAGGTTTGTTCTTGCATATGAAGTTTTGCAGTCTATGAAAATGTGATGTTTTCTAGCATTCAACGTGCAGCCCTCTTTAGAAGCCAGTAGCGTTGCCAGATTGACAAAAGTATTTTTTTCCAACTTCCTATGATCTTACCTTTCTAAAAAAAAAATTCATGGCGAAAAATACCCAATAGTATATTTATGAAGAATTTCTTTGTACGGTTGGGAAGTTTTGTTCCGATTGACCCCGCTGTTCCTATACACCCCATTTTACGGTACGTCGTATTGTTATACCCGAATATATATCGGGAGACGTTTATTTATGCTGCATCTCTTTGTCGAACCCGATTGTTTCTCGGGTTTGTGCTTGGAAAAGTGTTTCCAGTTATACCACAGAAGACTGAATCACTGAAAGGTATTCACTTTTATTTATTTTTTTTCATTTATTTATTTTTTAGAAAATAATAATTTTTTTTTTCATTTTTAGAAAATAATGCTCCACTAGAAGCGAACTTTACAACTGCCATGTTGAGTGGCAGCCGCCTCAAGCAAATATGCAGTGGCTACAAAACTTTAAATATTTTACTAATGTGCTTCAAAATATCAATTTTTAACTGCTAAGTAGATTTTATTTTGTACTAAACATTTGATTTTTGCAATAAAAAAATTTGACAATTTGTGCACCCAAATCATTAAAATAACTTGACAGTTAAAGGGTTAAACTGTTAATTATACTTGTTTCTTTTAATTTTTAAAAACCACAGTCACTTGTATGTATGGAAAATTATCTAAATGAGCACCTTTCCTCGAATAAATTTTATATCGATCAGTATTTAATAATTAATTTTTTATCAAATGAAAACAAGAAATTTGGTTAGATACTCAGTTACTTAAGCAATGCATAAAATCCGTGTAAAAATATTTTAATATGTACTTACAAAAATGATTATAAAAGTAGCAAAAAGTGATAAATAATGCGCCGGTATAGTCCCATAGAAACACATACATTCAATTATGCTATATTATCATCATATCTATTTTTCATTTTATATTTTAATTATACCTGAATATAACGTGAATAGCTGTGAAAAATACGGGGAATCTCCTTACTGAAGATCTGTGTTGTGGCTCGTTTGTAACTATGGAGGGTCCAATATGTTTAAAAAAATGTATAGAATAATTTTATTTCGAGATGAAGCTGATTAGAGTGAGACCAATACTCTGGTTTTACATGGAAAAAAGGAAAGATAAACAAAGGAAAAAATCCAAAAGAAAACATCTTTTTGACAATGTCCATTTTATTTTAATAATTTTACGGGAAAACTCTCAAGAATTTCACAAATGTCACCCTTTTACCCTCTCTATCACCCTCAGAAGAATGTAATAAAATGCTTCCTTTCCTTCTGAATAAAAACTGCAGCTATGAATTCGTCAATAACTGGAAAAGAAAAGAAAAATACATTGTGGGGCATTATTTCGAAAACATCGGGGGCGATGGGGGAAAACTGTGGTCATATTTGAATTTAGAATGTAATTTTGCATGATAATCACATTTTTTGCTGTTTTTGTTTTTTACTTAGTGTTGTTGTTTTAATGCATCTGATTTGACCTAAACAAAAATAGTTGCACCGATATTTTGCTGAGAAAAAAAATAATAATTGTTAAATTTTGTTAATGAAATTCTTGGGGGCCTAAAAAGCTGATTAAGGGAGATAGCTCAGAATTCAAAATTGATGTTAGTATACAAAAATTACCCCCTTAGTAGACAAACTACTGCTTTTGGTAGTTTCTTATAAAAAGTATTATTGTTATTTCATTTGTTTTTAAATTTTTATTTTTATTCCTTCCTTTTGTTCTTATTTAAAGCACTGCTGGAGAGTGAACGACATTTTAAATATAAAGATAGAGCAACGTGCAAACAAGTAGTCTTTTAAAATGAAAGAAAGTTTTCCAAGTTCGGCTAAAATCGTAATCATCAGGAAACGTGATCTTTTTACAAAGTATAAATTATCCTCAAAAAGAAAATAAGATAAGGTAAAACGCAATTCAAAATACTTTTCTATTTCTTTCTTTCTCAAAAGAAGGAAAGTGAAATTACAGGAGAAAGTTTATTTGCTCGTGAGTGTATTGTTTAGATAACTAGCAAGAAGAACTGTAACTATGTGGAATTCTTAAAAATTGAAAAGTAAGCATTTGTTAATATCAGAAGGGGATTTCACAGTCAGTACCGAGAACTAAAGCAGTACCAACATCAGCAGTATTTTTAACTACAATAGGAACAAAAATAACAGCAATAACAATAAGCGTACTTAGTAATGACAATAAATACATCAGCAATAAAAGTACTGATACTACTACTACCAATAATAATAATATTAGTATTGTAGCGATAATAACAGTAATACGCAATTAATAAAATATAAAACTAAACAAAATCTCCATTCATATGTGTTTTGTTTTATTGTTACAGTTATAAATGCGTCAATAAATACACTTATAATATTTTCAGAAGAATAGTCATCACTTATTATCGAAGTTATATCTTGTGTTATGTTATCTATCCTGTAAATCTATTTTTCAAACTCATTATTTCTCTTTAAATATATTATTTATAATTTACTTAAAAACAACTTTTACTTGCGTACTCATATACTTCATATTATAAATGCATACATCAGTGGAGTAAATTATTTTTTATTTTGTGTCTGCAAAATTTAGAGTTATGATAAGAGTATAACCAATTTTTTCATAAGGCGTGGAAATACTCCTTCACATTTTTTTACAGGCGTAAAATTCATTTTAAAGGATAGAAATATACGAACAAAATGAATACCATAAATGTAAGAAGAGAAAATACAAATAACTTTGTGCTTAAAAAAAAAGCAAATAATACAACATTTAAAAAAACAAATGCGCAGGAATACGCAAGCACGTATTCCGGCGTTACAAGGGACGCCTTTTCAATGCACAAAATCTGAGCTTTACCTCAGACAAAAGCTCTTTTGTCTGCTCTTTTGAATTTTTTTAAACTTTGTTAAATAGAAGTATTACTCAGAGAAAAGATGGCCAAAGCAAGCACCAAGTAAACATCTTAATCTAGAAAACATGTTAGTTCCATGCCATGATAACAGCAGGCAAGCTACAGTAGTTCCACTTGTGCAATTATTTTTTGAGTTAGCTGCGTGCTTCTTGTGTATACTGTTAGAATGTGCACGCACTGTTGTACACACTGTTACATACACGTACTGTGCACTACATTACACGTACACTACATTACACGTACACTACATTACACGTACTGTGTACGTACTGTTAGAATAAAAACGTAAAAGCTGCAATATTTTTCTCTATACCGCTCTGCTTAACCCATTGATTCCCAGTAGCCTAAAAACGGGACGCTTGTTAGTTACTGCATACCAAAACCTGTAATGGGTATATCATTTTACTAAAGCTGTTTTTCGCAATTTAGGTAGTCCTTCTTTTTGAGAAAACCAGATAGAACCAGATTAGCTGACTCTAGAATTTCGCTCAAATTGAAAATAACTAAAAAATATTAGTCTCTTAAGCATGGTAAGTTTCGCCAAACGGGAACTGCATTTAGTTTTTTTAATTCGTGCATTATGGATACAGCGACAACAGCGAAAATCATTTAAATTTTATTACAGGCAAAGCCGTGGTGGGTAGTTAGTTGGACATCAGAGTTTATTGATTAACAGCTATTTTCAGACAAACCAGTCAAGCAACGATCCAGCATGGATAGCCGCAGAAAGCAAAAGTTTTTTGCGAGCTTTTTTTTTTTTTTCTTAAAACTAAACTATTTTGAAATTACTTGGTTAAAATTGATCACAGATGCCTTCTGTAAGGTTACTTTGCAAAAGTCAACTGAAGTAAGGTCGTATTTTGCTCACATATCTGCCCAGTGTCCCATAAACAGAACGTTAAATAACTTAATAAATATGGCAACAGCGATCTATTTTCCGCCTAATATGCAAACCATTCCATGTAAGAGTTTTAAGCCGAAAGAAAAGAGAAAAACAATAGTTTAAAAAAACTTGGGCATAAATGGGTTAAAAAGCACAAAAAAAAAATATTTTGCTGTATTTGCGTAGTTTCTTCACAACCTATTTTGGCATGCTTAAAAGTTTATAAAAACCATTGCTAAAAATATATACACAAGAAGTACTTCAATCTACGTAGTTTGCTGCATACTACCAAATAGATGGTTGTATGAAAGATATTGCCATGTTCAACCAACTAAGGAACTTAGCAGCTGTTTCAATCAATATTTATGCGATTGAAAATCCGAATTACGTAATGTAAGCAAGATCTCTCGTTAAGAATATAATTCTGAAAATTAAGAAGGAATCTGATGCATTGATCTAAAAAAAAAATGGGGTGGGGGGGGGGGGGTCTTAGTCTTCAGAAAAAGAAAAGAAAAATCATTATAAGGGCGCTTTTCCACTTGACGACACAACAACGACGAAGGTCGGACGGAAATACTGCAAACTACCGTGTCGCGTCGTCTACAACTCTGTATTTCCACTCAACAGATATCGTTTCTCCGAAACCGCCATTTTCCACCGCATTTTATTT
>JAXGGA010024042.1:0-12645 GCA_038373865.1 Uloborus plumipes
AATAAGGGTCGTGGTCACAGAGTCCTCCAAGTGAAATGATGCTTCTGGAGGTACAAGACCAGTTGTTTGCTTAGCCCTTAGTCTGGTTTAAAAGAACAGAGCGTTCTTAGCTAAATCGAGCTTCCACCTTAATGTTGCTCGTAAAGCGGAAGCCGAACTTATTCCGCTTTAAATAGGGTGTCTGTCTACTTGAGGTCGGGTACCCGAGTGGTTTCAGAAACAACACAATGGCAATACTTGCACCATAGCCTTTTGTTATTTGTAAACCTTGCTGTAAAATGCCCCCAGATACTGGCATTGGTAAGCTGCATGTACTTGGCCGTCCTGTCGCTGTACTTTTCTTCTGTGTATTATTATCAAAGGGGGGGGGGGGCTGTAAAAAACAATAAGTGCAACCTCTCGTCTAAAATCCATTAGTGACTTTCTATTTCCTTCTTCAGATAGTCTTGAAAGTTTCCAAGCATTTGTTTGTGCAACACCGATATAATTTGAAAATATTGGGCACCATTTTTTCTTTCGGACTCTAATTCTATAATTTGAAACTAAATTATCGCACAAATCAACATTACCCATTTTCATGTTATATTGCTCAATGATGCAAAGCTAAGGAACATAAACATTTTTATTCTGAATTCTAGAGTAGCGAGAAACGATCTTTACAAGGCTCAATTTTACCTAAGTAGAACCTCGAAACCTCATCATCAGAGTTTTTATTTATTTATTTTTTTTTTCAAAAACCTGTTAGAATGCTTCTTAAACTAAGATATCTTGTTCTGGGCATTTCAAATGGTGGAGACGAAAAAAAAGCTTGCACAGTCAAAACGCACAGAATAGAAATGAAATCTATGACTTTCGGAAGAGCAGTTGAGACAGGCGATCTGACTACCCCTTTTTCGCTGACGATGCGCTCACGCAACACCTGCTTTTGCTTTCCTTCCCTCCCCCACATAATCATTTTCTGAGTGGATCTTTTTTATAAAAGTGACCTTGACTAAGAGTATTTCACATATAAACCCAAACTTTTTTTTCTTTTCTAACTTTTTTAATAGAAAAATACATCACAAATTTGAGCAAAAAAAAAACCGTGTTAGAACCACAATTTTTATGGCATTTAAAAAAAATGTTTGAGGCAACTATTTTACTTAATATGTTTATATGGTTGTTCTTAAACCTAAAACTGAAACTTGTACAAAAATTAGTTAAATAGCGAATTTTTTATGATTTTTTATAATTACCGTTGCGTCAATGCAACACCAGCGGGTAATGGGTTAAAGGGAACAGTTTGTAATTATGTATGCTATAATTTTCGTTTCCTCTTTATCATTGTAGTTACGTTACAGTAATTGCCAAACCGTAGTAAAATGTCCCTTTTCTATAGAAACATTCTTATTCATTCTCTCATTAGAACCTATGTTGCGTTTTAGTCCTTTAAATAGGCTTGTTCATTTATACGTCTCTCTCACTTATGCGCCTTTTTCCGTTGGTCCCTTGCTCCGGTGTATAAGTGAGAGTTCACTGTATTATTTTTTTAAGCACTTCAAGCCAAACGAGTACCGAAGGAATTCTTTTACATGCCGTACAAACATACGACATGCACGCTGTCGATTTTTTTTTTTCATCTTGATAAGACACTGACTGGTGACAGGTTCTGACTTGCACCTTTGGAACAGAAAACGGGGGATCCTTATTTTTTCCATTAACCCATTTATACCCAGTAGCCTAAAAACGGGACGCTTGCTAGTTACTGCATACAAAAACCTGCAACAGGTATCACGGGACGCGGGAGCGTCCCGCCCCGCCAAAAAAACCAAATACAAGCCGCCAAGAAATTTCCGTCGCCAATAAAAATGTAAAAGAGCGACTAAGAACTGTTTACGCGAGTAACCAAACCGGGGTTTTCACCCCTCTGTATCTCAGCCCCATAAAGATCCTTAGAGTTCATTTTTGGTATACTCAATCTCCAGCGGCCCCTGACGGCACATACTAAAGCAAAACATCCAGGACCTGTATTGGGGGTTGTAGAAAATGACGAACAAATAAATCAGCTGCAACAGGATTTGGATCATATTACTAAATGGGCAGACAAGTGGGGTATGGCAGTTAATGTTGGGAAATGTCAAGTGCTGCATTTCGGTCATGGAAATAAGCATACAAGCTATTATTTACAGGGTTCAGTCATTAGTAGGGCAGATAATGTTATGGATCTAGGTGTCTTAATAAATCAGGATTTCAAGTCTAGTCAACAGTGCAGCATAGCTAGTAACAAAGCCAATAGGATGCTTGGGTTTATTAATAGATCTATTTCAAACAAATCTAAGAAGGTTCTTCTGCCTCTATATAGAAGTTTGGTGAGACCTCATTTGGAGTACGCAGTTCAGTTTTGGTCTCCTTATCTGAAGAAAGACATTAATTTATTGGAAAGGGTACAAAGGAGGGCTACAAGGTTAGTAAATGGGTTTTCTAATTTAGACTATGATTCCAGACTTAGAATGCTTAATATGTATAGTCTTGAGCGAAGGAGAGCCAGAGGGGACATGATTCAGTTGTTTAAATTTATTAAAATGAATGATGTTACGGGGTTAGATTTTCGCACGGAAAGCAGGACAAGGGGTCATTGTTTTAAGCTGTTTAAATCTCAGGTTAATCTTGAAATTCGAAAAAATTACTATTTTAGCAGGGTAGTGGGAACTTGGAATAGCTTATCGGAAGAGGCGGTAAAGAGCAATGGAGTAGATGGCTTTAAGAGGGCCATTGATCTTCATTGGGGTCTTTAATTTGACTAGGACCAGCCAAGTTGGGCCCAGAGCCTGCTGCTGGTCGCCACATTTGTATTTGTATTTGTATTTGACCCTCAGGGGGAGGGGTGATATATGTTATAAAATCGCTATTTTTCGCACTTTTTAAAAATTGTTTGACGGGGTCCAGACTAAACGGTAACTCCGATTGAGCTCTGCTTTTGCACCCACATTTATTTTGTCCCAAAGCTCGGCATAGGGTTTTTTTCGACCCCCCACTCCCTCCCCCCTCGTTTTTATTTTCCGTATCTTTTCTCCCCGGGGGTCTTTAGTGTTGATTTTTGGTATGAATATTCTCGATGAGACATTGAAGACATTTTCCCAAAATTTACCCCCCGGGGTCATCGCACCCCGGAGTTATTAATGCTTAAAATTGGTCCGATTTCTATCTACTAGCTCTGTTCAACATCTGAGCATTTATGTTTTCATTGTTGGGCCACGAGGAAAGAAAACTCAATGATTTATAATTTCATCTGTTGCCAGTTTCTATTTGTTAACAAATAAAATATTTGTAATTGATTTTATTGCATAAGGCTTTTAAAAGGGATCTTCAATTTAGTTCATTTTAAAATGAGATCGGCAGTAAGGGTTGGGGTTTTTTTTTAACTTTTAATTTAATCGTAGTATTGTTAGCAACTAGCTTTGTTTTGCGTCGGTTCGGGTGGTACATTGTGATTGATTTCAAATTTATCCTAGACTGAAGAAGATCCTTGAACTTTTGCACCAAATGCATGCCGGAAAACCACAGATGTCGGACCGCCAAGAAAAATGATGAAGGGAAAAAAAAACATGCAAAGTAAATTTTGAAGAGAAAAAAAAAAAAAAAACAGGCAAACAAATAATATTAATGCAAAAACATGTGATATCTCCCCAAAAACAACAGTGTTGTAAAAAAATCCCCCGCCAAGAAAACCTTAAATACTCAGCCTTAAAAAGTTATGATACCGAGTTTTCCCGCCAAGTTTGTGCCAAACTACAACTAACCTGTATGTATAGCTCTTTTAAATTGTTTTCAGTCCTGCCAGGCGGGAAGTTTTTACTCATTAAGCAACCACCTCACAAGACAAAGCTTCCCGCATGGCAAAACTGAAAACAATTTAAAAGAACTATACATACAGGTTAGTTGTAGTTTGGCACAAACTTGGCAGGAAAACTCGATATCATAACTTTTTAAGGCTGAGTATTTAAGGTTTTCTTGGCGGGGGATTTTTTTACAACACTGTTGTTTTTGGAGAGATATCACTTTACTAAAGCTGCTTTTCACAAGTTGAATAGTCCTTCTTCTTGAGAAAACCAGATAGAGAGCCACTATTCGGATATCAGAGTTTATTTATTGACAGCTATTTTCAGACAAATCAGTCAAGCAACGATCCAGCATGGGCAGCCACAGAAAGTAAGTTTTTTTTGCGAACTTGTTTCTCATAAAACTAAACTATTGAAAATGATTTGCTTAAAATTGGCCAGGGATGCCTTCTGTAATGTTACTTTGCAAAAGTAAAGTCAAGCAAGGTCTAATTTTGCTCACATATCTGCAAAATATCCCATAAACAGGACGTTAAATAACTTAATAAAGATGGCAACGGCGAAATATTTGAAGCCTTAAATGTATGTAAACCATTCCACGCAAGAGTTTTAACCCTTTCGGCTCCACCGGGACATATATGTCCCGCAGGCAATGACTCTATAAAATTGATCCAATAAAAAGTTATTTAGTTTTTCATTGTATTTTCAGTCTCTTTTTTCAATGCCACTGGGACAAATGTGTAACGATAAAATGGTTAGATAGAACAATAGGGCACATGTCCTACCTAAAACTCCCCCAGAGTCCTAGAAATTTTTCAGTCAGAAAAAAATATTGGTACTGAAAGGGTTAAGCAGATAAAAATTGAAAAAAAAATTGGGAAAAGAATCATGCTTCTGACATAACTTTCCCCAGACATGACGGAAATCTTAAAACTCGAATTTCCATCAGCTAGTGGTTTCGAAAACCATCGGAAGGAAACTTCCCTAAAAGGTATTTTTTGCGTTCTTTCGAATGAGAGCAAGATCGAGAAGATCCGATAAGTATTTCGCTAGATAGAGCCATTTTGAAGTCCTTTATTCGAAATTCTACACTTCAACTCTCTCATTGTTGGGGAAAATGCAAAACAGAAAGCTGTCAAAATCCAAACCAAACAACTCCTTAAAATTATTCAAAATCACAGTATAGTGAACTCTCACTTATACGCTGCCTCATTTATGCGCCGTTTTCACTTATACGACGATTTTAAATGGTCCCAGCACATTCCATAGCGAAATAATGATAGTATCATTCGTTTATGCGTCGCTCTAAAGATAAATATTTCACTTATGCGCCGAATTTTTCCTAAACTGTAAAAAAAATAATGTATTTTCTTTAAAAATAAGCATTTTTCTTCACTCTCCTCTTTAATCTTTCGCCTTTTATTGCTTATGGAAGGCATTTTTTTCGCATGAACTAGAATTGGGAGAGGGACAATTATCTGTTATGCATCGTTTTAAAGGGAACAGTTTGCAATTAGGTATGCTACAATTTTTGTTTTCTCTTTATCATTGTAGTTACGTTCCAGTAATTGCCAACCGTAGTAATATGTCCCTTTTCAAAAGAAGCATTCTTATTCATTCGCTCATTAGAATCTATGTTGCGTTTTAGTTCCTTAAATAGGTTTGTTTACTTATACGTCTCTCTCACTTATGCGCCTTTTTCTGTTGGTCCCTTGCGCCGGCGTATAAGTGAGAGTTCACTGTAGTTTAAAAAAACTAAAACCTGTGCCTTTAGAGTTAATCAAACTGAAGAGGTAGGTTTGATTAACTCTAAAAGGGTTTAGAGTTAATCAAACAAACTATTGGGTCATTTCATAGAAATGTCAACCTCAGTCGAAAAAAAAATACCGAAGTGAAAAAAGTATCAAAAAATAAATAAATAAATAAAATAATAAAAATCATACAACATAAGAAGTTAAAAAAATATTTTTGAGAAAAAAAATTGAACCGACTTCGGAACTTCACTCGGCAAGTGCTCTAAAAAGTAAAAAATAATTTTATTCTTTGAACACCATCGACACTACATTTAAACATAAGTTTTGTAGTCGGTGCAAAAACACTATATAGAATCATACGAAACTATAATTTAACTATACATATAAATTGCAATGAATCCAGGTTCTGTAATCGTATTCGCATACACTACATTGACAACCACATATTTATGTAATGGTACAAATATTCAGCTCTTAATTTTCAATGGTTTCTCTGAAAAATGTTGGCAAAATGTAGATAAACATCATTTCACCTATAGTTTTTGCACCGACTTCAAAACTTATGTTTAAATGTAGTGTCGATGGTGTTCAAAGAATAAAATTATTTTTAACTTTTTAGAGCACTTGCCAAGTGAAGTTCCGAAGTCGGTTCAATTTTTTTTCCCAAAAATATTTTATTTTATTTTTTTTAGTGTAAATGTACATATGAAATAAGGTAATGTTTCCGTTACAAAACTTCACCTAATTTGCTTAAGCAAATGCTTCATAAAATAAACTATGTAAGGAAAAAAAAAGAAAGTATCAAACCGTCTAAAATATTAAACGATTGACATTAAAAAATAATCCTTGTTATTCTCTGGTATTTATTTGTGTACTAGTTTAATCAAAGGCTAAATATTAACTACTTTTCAACTAATTTATATTTCAAAACAACACTAGATGCTGGCGGTTCATAAAATTTCACGACGTATTACGTACGTGGCACGCTAATGAGTTTCATGTTTGCTTCAGTTAAGCCTTCATTCAAAATTTTCATTATCATTATAATAACTGTTTCATATCAATCACGTTTTGTAACAATGTATTTCATATTTAATCATTTAGGACAAATCGCTTTAAATTTGAGCAAAAATTTGGAGATTTTCCTCACTTTCTTCAGAATTCCTTTATCAAAACTTATGTAAATTAAGACTAATAAAACCTGAAATATTACAAATCAATTAGTACCTGGTACGACTTTCAGTTCGTTGAAGTTAAGGAGAAAACAGCAGGACATAGAAAGATACTCGGTTTAAAATTTTCAAAAAGACCATAGAAATGAATTTCATTATGCAATCCAGAAAAGCCTGGCGTTCAAAATGGTCATTATTACGATTACTGTGATCCCAATTTCTTTTTCGAAAGATTTCTGCAGGTTCCCGTTATCGAACCCGGACCACGAGAGGATGGGCCCAATCGGAAAGAAAGACCTTTCTAACAAAAAAAGTATTTTTGAAATCGGTCCAGGCATCTTCGAGTAATCTTGTAACATACCGAAAAAAAAAAAAAATCTCCGACGAATTGTATAACCTCCTCCTTTGTTGAAGTCGGTTAAAAAAAAATTGAAATAGTATTGTAATTATAACTGAGATTAGCCATAATAAATAGTTTGTAGTGTGTTTACTGCTTGTTATTCGATGGTTACGTTAGTCACGTACGTTAGCTAGAGTAAAAGTGACACTTAAGACTTAAAAAAATTAGGATTTAATAAATGTGTTTTATGTTTTTGAAAGCCAACTTTACACATTTTTCAAATATATCATTTAATTTTTAACACTTGCTTAACTTTGAGAAATGTTTGCCTCACAACATGAGCACTCATTTTCATGGTTGCAAAAATGTTACGTTAGTCACGTTGCTATTCTGGTTGAAAAAATATCTACTACCAGTAATTTTGTTTTAAGTATTTAACAGAAATGATACATAGATACCATGTACATTGTAGATCCACTAGCATATCTAAAAAAATGGTTTTATACTTATATAATATATAATTATAATATATTTTATTTATATATGTTACAAGTCAAAACAGTTAGAAAATCAGCTCTGAATGTTACGTTGGTCACTATGGAATGACTCTATAGAATATCCGTAAGTTTACATGCACTTATAATACATCGGCATTCATGTAATACAACTTATCCTTTAGTATTAATAATAGTATTAAATATATTACTTTTATATTTGCAAAATACGTGAATTTCATCTTTTATTCAGAGTTACATACCAACCTACCCACATGTAAAACTAATAAAAAGGATTAACTATGGATGTGCATACTTTTCCTAAGCATGACGGAAATCTTAAAACTTCTGTTTCCGCTACACTTCAACTTTCTCATTGTTACAAATGCAAAACAGAAAACATTTAAAAGTCAAATCAGACAACAACTTAAAATTATTCAAAACTACAGCCAACAAAAGATGAGAATTTCCATCCCAAGTTTCACCTGATGCACACCCCCTCACTTAAGAAGAACCGGTCACATTTCCCGATTCTATTTCTGACCGGTGAGTTCCGGTCGAATCGAGGAACCGGAAACTGTTCCGCGCTTGCTTGGGCTTCTTTCTATTCTGGCCGGCCATTGTCCATCATCTGCCGCTGACCCACATAGAGCACGTGCGAATGGGGGTTCGGATGGAACTGTCAGTTTTTGGCGAGGATTTGAGGATCTTGGTCGTGAAATTTGGCGGGATGGGTGTCTTTGGTTACGTGAGCTGGCATGGAGTAATCTTCGATTACGCAATCGTAATCCGCGTAATCGATTGCATTTTTTTTTGCAATCGTAATCATAATTTGGAAATGGGACACTCGTGATCGTAATTTTAATCAAATATTTCTTGTGTAATCATAATTGTCATCTTTCTCACAACAATCGTAATTGAGCCTTGAAATGTAATCGTGTATTCTTACTTTTTTTTAAAAAATATTTTCACATATAATTTAATCTTTGTTTATGCTTTATATTTCAATGCTTACATTATTTTTAATTAATAAGTACTAAAAGAAGAAAAAGTTGTGCATTTATATGTTTTAAAAACATTTTTTATGTTAAAAAAATGCTAAATTTTACTTGAGAATTTTATTAAATTTCCTTTGGGGAGAATTTTATTTCTAAGAATTTGACAAGTTCAATATTAATTAAATGTAGGCTACTTATAAATTTTAAATTTATATTTTTCGCGATAGTAAATTTTTAACAAAATAAACGAATAGTTAATTTAACAGAATATAATAGAAAATATTACTTGCTGTGCAATATTGCACGATATTTTAAAGAAGTTTTAAACCCCCCTAACAAAAATTTCTGGACCCTCTCCTGTATATATATATTCTTCCCAAAGCTGTAATCGTGTCATCGAAATCGTAATCGACACATAATAATCGTAATTGATTACATTTTTTACATAATCTAATCGTTGCTGTAATAGTGATTGCGATTTGGCACAGGACTGTAATCGTAATCTCCAATTTTTCACGCTCGTAATCATAATCGTAATCGATTACATTTTCTAGTAATTGACTCTAAGGCAGGATTCAAGTGAAACAGCACTGCGATCGCTTCGAATTGCAATCGCTACTGGAAGTGAATTACTTATCATCAACTTAACTTGGCACTGACGTCACTACGAGCGGAGCCAATAAGAGCTCACAGCACCAGCGATCTCCTCTTATTCGCCAAGTAATCTCAGACGTTTTATCTAGCTCGTTTTTCATAGGCAAACGTCACGCTGACGTCACGATGTTTTTATCAAGAAACGTTCTAATGTAATTCATTTCCAGTAGCGATTGCAGTTTGCGATCGCCTGTTTCACTTGAATCCCTGCCTAAGTCTGTGCGTGAGTCAAGGTGATTACTAAAAAGGAAGTCAATGTGGACAAATAATATTATTGGTCTTTTGACTACATGATTCAAAATTAGTGTCGTACCGACTACTCGATAAATACTCGGTCATTTTTAGGGTTGTACAACTTAATTTTTGCCAGAAACAGTCCGCGTGATCCCTAAGACAAATATTCACAGACTGATAACAAAAAAACCTTTTGAATCCTATTCCGATGTAGTGTCCAAATGTGGAGCAAAGTGAAATAGTAAAATATTTTCACAGTTGATGTATACAACTATGAAAAAAAGTCACAAAAATCGCGTAAAAATGTTTGCTTTTATTTCTTTTTATTACGTTTTTATTAAGTTCACGTGTGGGTTTGATTGTTTGTTTGCATGTATGTATGTAACTCTGAATAAAGGATAAAACTCACGTGCTTTGCAAACATAAAATTTATATATTTAACACTATTATTAATACTAAAGCCTAAACTATATTACATGTTGATGTATCATATGTGCATGTAAACTTAGCGGATATTCAATAGTTTTGAAAATCAGTATGAAATCCGAACACTATGAAATATTTTGATTACCTCTAAAAGCGTATTTTTTAGTTTTTTAAAACTATATTTTAAAATTATGTTTTCATTAAGACGAGCAAAAACCTTGGATGGACCACCGCTTGAGACTCTCTAACTCTCAACTTAACCCATTTATGCCCAGTAGCCTAAAAACGGGACGCTTGTTAGTTACTGCATACAAAAACCTTTAATGGGTATATCATTTTACTCTAAAGCTGTTTTTCACAAGTTAAATATTCCTTCTTTTTGAGAAAACCAGTTAGAGCCACTATTGGACATCAGAGTTTATTTATTGACAGCTGTTTTCAGACAAATTAGTCAAGCAACGATCCAGCATGGGTAGCCACAGAAAGTAAGCTTTTTTACCCGACTACGGCAAAGCCTAAAAGAAGGGTTATGTTTTTATCAGTCTGGCTATGTTTGTGGTTAAGGATGTTCCACCGTAGCTCCTAAACTAGTCATTCGATTTTGATGAATGAGGTGCCAATCGATTCGTTTTCGAGTCTCGAGTGTCATAGGCTACTTTTTACCAGGATTTAACAAGAGGAAAAATCGATTATTCCTAGACAAGCACCGATTTTTAACGATATTTTCGGAGCTAAGTGTGTTTTTGTTCAAACAAAAGTCGCAATCAACAATGAATTTCCAGTTTGAGGCTGACCTAGATTTTAGCATGAAATTAGTTATAATCCATTATAAAACCCGACGACAAAATTGATCTAACTGTTCAGATAATTCCTAGCTCGGTTGTGGCCGGGGCACAGGACATTTCCGCCGCAACGTAGGACATTTCTGCCACAAAATTATCTCTATCATCCCCCTCATTAGACATTTCCGCCGCGTCTCTCCCCGCCGTTTCTGTACGACAGGACAAATCCGCCGATTGAGCTGGTAGAGTGTAATATTTGGCGAACTAAAATTGGGGAAGTTTAAATTGATTTACACTGCACTGTGTGTGTGTGTGTGTGTGTGTGTGTGTGTGTGTGTGTGTGTGTGTGTGTGTGTGTGTGTGTGTGTGTGTGTGTGTGTGTGTGTGCGTGCGTGCGTGCGTGCGTGCGTGCATGCGTGTGTTTTTTTTTTGACTTCTTTGCGATTTCCCCCCTAATATGAGTAGTCCGGGAATAAATTCTGCTTTTTGATTTGGTCTTTGTCGCCAAATGAAGATGTGTCGTCAAGAATGAAAATTTTAAACCAGTAACACCTTTCTCATCCTTGGAAACGGCGCGGCGGATTTGTCTTGTGCCAGTAAGAAGGGGAATAGGAGTCGCGGCGGAAATGTCCCATGCGGGAAAGGGGCGGATAAAATTTGCGGCTGTTATGTCCTGTTCCGCTCGGTTGAGTAAGATGGTTTTAGAGGCAGTGGTAAAATAGTACATAAAATGCTGCCTCTTATTTTGTGTTGGGGTGTCACACACAGTACACAAGTTGCAAGGTTGCACTTTGAATGAGGCAGTAATTGACGTTGGAAGCCGAATTTTTGCAAAGGGCCAAGTTTACGTCGCATTAAGTAGGGTAAGGACATTAGAGGGACCCACAGAAACTTTTAAGCAACTCTCATGATTCAGCGTCTTTGATGGAATTGGAAAGGCTGAGAAGTTTTGACACTGCTCAATAAAAATTACCCAAACAACTTTTCATACTTTTTTGTCATGTACGTTTAATTTTACAATGTTTATTCATTTGCTAATATACAGTGGAGTGAAATAAAAAAGTTTTAAAAACCTGTAACCCGACGACAAAAAAGCTCTAAAAAGTCAGAAATAATAACAAGTTTAAAAAACTATAACCCGACTACAAAAAAAAAAGCACTGAAAGGTAAGAAACAAGGTAGGTGCTATTTAATATCATCGTCTTATTAAATACAACAAGACGTTTGATATCTTAGCTATACCTGTTTATTTAGTTCTACGACTTGAACCCTATGCAAGTTCCACATTAACAACATAATTCAATTCAAATGCTGTAGTCGTGCGTTGTCAATTACAGAAAAACAATTTGATAGAATAACATTATAACCTAATTTACCATTCTTGTATATATATAGATCAAACTAATATGTTTGCTTGTGTATCAAGTTTAAATGCTTGCTTTCTGTAGTTGACAACGCACGACTACAGCATTTGAATTGAATTATGTTGTTAATGTGGAACTTGCAGAGGGTTCAAGTCGTAGAACTAAATAAACAGGTATAGCTAAGATATCAAACGTCTTGTTTTATTTAATGAGACGATGATATTAAATAGCACCTACCTTGTTTCTTACCTTTCAGTGCTTTTTTTTTTTTTTGTAGTCGAGTTATAGTTTTTTAAACTTGTTATTATTTACGAACTTATTCTTCATGCTATTAAACTGTTTTGAAATGATTTGCTTAAAATTGATCGCAGATGCCTTCTGTAATGTTACTTTGCAGAAGAAAAGTCAAGTAAGGTCAGATTTTGCTTACATACCTGCAAAATATCCCATAAACAGGACGTTAAATAACTTAATAAATATGGCAACGGCGATCTCTTTTGCGCCTAAAATGTACGTAAACCATTCCAACTACGAGTTTTAAGCAGATAAAAATGGAAAAAAATTGTTGAAAAAAACTTGGGCACAAATGGGTTAAGTCCCCCTTTTTGC
>JAXGGA010024043.1:0-12645 GCA_038373865.1 Uloborus plumipes
ATTTAAATTTATTTTGAATTACATTGTTTTATTACAGTGGCCACCACTTATATTAGTTGCTTTTGTTCAAAATAGTTTTTATTCAGTAAAGCTACTATTTTAATAGAGCTGGATTGTGTTCTTTTTAATGATTTGATTCATTTAAGCGGTTTATTCAATTAAAATTTGATTCAATAAAGCGGTGTTGGCTGTATTATGTTTTGTTACATAATTTTTTTTTTTAATGTTTAATATATGCAAATTTGTTATTAAGATGATCGATTTTGGAAAATCTAGGGGTCGAAATATTTGCAAAAAACCTGTACCCTCTCGTGCCTAGCGTCCTAAAAATAGGACGGTTACATTATATCAAATAAAAATTTTAATTTTGGTTCAGGATCTTTTTTAATATTTTTCCAGTTCATTTAGTACCTAGACACATGTTATGAGCCAAAAATGGTTTAACAGTTCGGAGTTGAGCATTAATCGGTTAAAAGGGCCCCTTCTAACCTAGAATTAAGTTTCTGCAAGCAACTTGGTAATGATTTAATTGGAGAAAAGAACCAATTTAATGCAAATTTACTTTACAAACTATTTATGGATTTTTCAATCTGTGTTGCAGACTTTTGACAAAAATTCGCTACTCTGGGGTTGTCTCGAAAAAGAAAAAAAAAAATGGGAAAAATTTGTTTCAAGTTACTTCAATTTTCATAGATTTTCTTCAAATGCTAGTATATACTAAAATATGTGATATGTTTATATTTTTAATTGGTTTTTGAAGTCTGAATGAATAGTTAAAGTTTACATGTTTTTGCTCTAAATTGGAAAAATTCAAAGAGATGCCACTATTGCCATGAGTGACTCCAGTTTAAGTAGCTGGGCCAGAAATAATGGAAAGAAGCATTAAATTCAGATTATAGACAAAATTATTTGTTGAAATGTATTGAAAATTGTGCCTGTATTGTCAGTCACTAGTGAATATGTTATATACATGTTATGCATAAAGTATACAGAAACCTTTTAGGTGTTAGTATTGAAAAGGAGCTCCTTTTGATCTGGATATATGTATTCAGTACATTTTATGTGTCTCACAACTTGCTGCCTATCATTCAATTCCAGTATAACAGAAGAAATACTACTATACTAACTATAGCATACTTGCCAACTTTTAAGGATCAAGTGTAGATGTACGCATTTTGAAATCAGATTGCATCCGTCTCCATAAAATTCTTCCGTTTTAGTTTTTTCTTTGATTCTGCCTCATAGATATTGCTAATTTTGTGCTTACCATTATTTTTAACTTTTCTTGTATTCAGTATTCCATCAAAACCTTGAATGGCAGCCATTTTGCCAAGATCCTTCAGGAATTTCAATCCAGTTGCATCCAAGTTGAATCAAGGTATATTCTTTTTTTTTCTTCTAAAATTAGAGAGGCTATAAGTGGCAATGTAATATCGAAATTGAGGTTTTAAAATTGTACAAAAAATGGAAAATGCAAATGATATAAATTCAGGATTCTTTTCATCATCTTTTAGCATATCAGCTAATTTAAAGGTTGAGTATATTAGTTTATTAAACCCTTGTAAATTTTTACAAAATCCTTAATTTTTGTGCTTTCTTAATTAAATTTGGGTAAATTTTTAATCAGGTGAGATTTTGGTGTGCACAAAAAGTTGAATTACTGATGCTCATTTTTAAAAGTTGGCAAGTATGCTATATTTTTTTTTATATCTAACTACTCTATGAATTCTAAAGTTGTTGCTACTGAACGAAAAATAGTAACATCCAGAAAAACTCTTCAACAAAAATAGTTTAATAAAGTAAAAAAAAATGTGTAAAAGATGAACAAATGTTTCCAAAAAAAATATGCAGTTCATGTATTCATTTGAATATAAAAATGATTATAAGATAGTATTTACAGATCCAAAATGGCACTACAAAATGGACGTTTAACGTTACAACAAGGTAGCTGTCTTTAAATTTTCTCGAACAATCGTGTCCATGACAACTTGGAAAACAACTTGGACATTGCTCGTATCTGTTGCCGTCGTGAAATGTGGGTAGATCACTTTTCCGGAATGTTTGTTTTGGGCTTGGAACTTATGCTGAGCAAAAAGTGCCCCACTATCAACATCATAATCAGGTCCTGAAGAAGAGAACACAAATGATATTAATTAACCTATTCTGTTGTATGAGTGTAAGAAGTTACTTCAAAAATAACAGTATTTCTAATACAAGTCTTTAATTTATTAATTGGTATAATAACTTTGTATTAAAGCTTGAGACTAAAGAAATTTGATAGTGACCAGTTAACCCAAAAAAGTTAGTGGCCACTTTGAACAAAGTTCCAAAATTGTAATCCCACTTCACTTCAATCTGCATGTAGTAATATTAACCTATGTCAACTTTCAGCTCAAAACATATTTAGCTCTTTTTTTTTTTTTCGATCCCTTATTTAAAAAAAATATATTAGCAATTCATAGTTCCATTAAGTTACTTAATGTATGTAACTATACTTATTTATTTTTTGATTTGCTAGGTGTACAATAAGTAACAATCAAAAGAGCAGAGTAAACCATGCTCTATGATGCAACAATCATTTATCCTCGTCCCCCCGTTATCAAGTTATAAGGTTTTAGAATCTGGCGATATTTTTAAAAACTAGAAATGGTCACTTAAACTGTTACTATAGCTTTGTTAACATTCAAAGATGGCTTAGCAACAACTAAATTTGGCAACTTTTCTTAAAATGTCGCTTGACATCAAACAACTAAAATGTTTCGCTATGCTGTTTATTTAACTTTTTCATTGTTGCACAAATTGTGAGGTTCCCTGGTTAAAAGGGAAAATGTATAAAAAGTTAAGTCCCAATTTCTTGTGCAGGAAAGCAAAATAGGTGCACCTTGATCATCTGAGTAATGTTGTGACATCATATGTCTGAAGCTTGAAACAGAACCAAAAAAAATGTATTTTTGGCAGTTAAATCAATTGAAGGGCTTGGGAGATGAAGGGATTATGTGACAAATCCGAACTTGTGACTGATTAAAGTTCAAAGTTTTGTTGCAATTTTTTTGTTTTCTGGTTTTGTCGTTAAGCAGGCCCATCATTTAGGGGGCAGGGGGTTCACTTGCCCTGAGAAAACAATGTATTTACATCTAAATGGCGTGATTTTTGCTGTTTTCCGATGAAATTGCATTGTGTTTGCACTCTTTGACTCCCCCTGGAAAAACTTGAAATGACGGGCCTGTGGTTCAGTGAGCGTTTGAAGTTGGTCAAATGACACCTAATTTTTGATTTACCAAGTTTTATTTGCTTACCTGTATCCATTGCCCCTTCACAATTCTATTTTTCATTTTCAAAAACTTGGGTACCGTCGGCCTCGCTTAATTGGGTAGCGGATAAACAAATACCCCTCTTAATCAAATAATATTTCTAAGAACCAACAGTATTATTGATCTTGAAATTCAGTTTATAAAGAATATTTATAAAGATTTTTTTTAAATAAGGTTTTCACAATATTTACCATACTTACTGTCCTATTAGTTTAGAAATAAGGTAGTCAAATTATTTTTAAATAATTGCAAGTTAAAAGGTAGTAATTTTATGATGATGAATTGGTTAAATTTCTGAGCATGCAATTTGTGATAAATAATAGTATTTATTATGTGCTGTGAAAAGGACATATAATAAATTTAAAAACAATGAAATAAAATAAAAAAAAAAAGTATTCAAACTTAACCTTATTCAAATTATACCTGCTTGTTCTCTAAATTTTTCAGTAATAGTAATTTCTACCAATAAAGTTTAACAGAAATCTCTAACTATTCTCTATAAAACTTTTTTAATTTAATTTGAATGAGAGTAAACTGTTCTTAAATATTTTTTAAATTAAATATTAAAAAATTTAGTTAAAATTTTATAAGTACTGAAATTAATAATGAATTAAATCAGGAGAAAAGTGTGCAAGACATATTTTAATTATATTTTGGTATTGAGATTTAAAAGAACTTTTTAGATATTTAATGCAACAGTGGAAACATTCTATTAAAATAATAAGTAGGAGAAATGATAAAACAATTGAAATAACTGACACGCAAGTTGAAACTTATACAAAATTCAAAAGATATATATAACAAATACTATAAACGTACCATCATAATCAATCATGTAATGTCTTAAATGACGTCCAGAATATAATATTTTTTCACGAAACAGATCTAGTTTGTTGAGAAATAAAATCTAAAAAATAAAAAGCATGCAAACATAAAAGTGAATAAAAATCAAACTGAAAATAAAATGATACTCAAATTTCAGATTTTGTATTCATTTAAATGATAAAATTATCAATTTTAAAAATCGGTCATCAAAATTTGTTTAAGATCAAAAGCTTTTTTCATGCCACAGGTAAATTACCCTGGAGAACAATTCGTTTTATTCTTATTTGAGCTTAGAGTAAATAAGCATGTTGATTTCAAAAAAGTAGTACCTGCAGTCGAGCTCAAACTGAGAAAAAACTCTTTAAAGTTTTGCTCCTCCATGTATTCAAGCATGTGGTATAGCAAAATACTGAGTGCAGAACAAAAAGCATAGGCATCACAAGTTAAATTTAACAACTACCAATTAATTTCATGCATCCAATTAAAATAGTTGGCTATATAGGACCAAAAGCCCATGTTTGAACTTACAGGTGTAGTATAAGATATCAACAATTTAGTATTTGCTCACACAGTGACATGATTTCAGTATTTTACATTCTATTTGGTTCACATGTCTGTGTATTTGATGTAGATGATACTTTTTCAGAAATTTTTTAAAAAGTTTTCTGATCTCAAATGACCATAAAACATTGTATGTGTGAGTAAAATACATCACAAAGAACTGATTAGTTATTATAACTCAATTTTGTTAAAAAGTGCTGATACGCTCTTTTGTGAGCACGGCAGTATACTTCATGTGAATGTAACCACTTTCCATAGGATAGCACTATCACAGAAAGCCCATACTGCTCTCCAATTGGCTAACAAAAACCTTGAAAAATAAAGTATTTTTTTCCCCAAAACATTATTTGACAAATTTTAATTCACTTTATTTTTGAGACAAAAAGTTTAACTTTTGGTACTGAATTTTTTATAACTGTTTATCAGTAACACAGAAAGAATATTTCTGAATTGAAACTTATTTCAAAAACCAGTTAAATGACAAAATTTCTTATTTGAAGAAAACATTTACAGCACCACATAAAATTACTTAGTCGGGATTATAGCACTTTTTGTTGAAATGAATACACCTAAATATGTATACATTGAAGTTTAAAACATAGTAATCCTCAAAAGTTTTTTAATAAGGGAAAAATGATTTTTCGAAATTTTAGACTTGACTGGTTTTTGAAATAAATGGTTCAATTGTGTATGTCAGAGGTTCCCAAAGTATTACCCCTCCTAAAAATTACTAACTTTGCTTTCCATTGATAAATTACATGCTTGCAATAGGTTTAGGATTCTAATTGTCCCAAAATGGTTTAAAAAATCGATATTTTCAATAGTAAAAATGTGATGCACAGTAAAAAAACGCAACCACTCTAGCATAGGAAAAGAGCCTAGGAAAAGATATATTAAAGAGCCAGACTTCTTAAAATTGTCACTCAAAAACATTGCTAGCTCTCTTGGACTGTATATTCAATCAAAATAAAGCGAACATGTTTGAAGAACTTATATTCAGGGCCACTAAGAGCCAATGTGGTCTCATCATTCTTTGTTACGGAGAACCCAAAAAACTTATAAAATTTATTCTACTCTGATTCTGAGCCAGGCCCATAGGGCCATTCCATGTGACGGAATAAGACATTTGGAGCTATTTTTTTCTATAAATACAACTGAAATACGCTAGGAATTTTTTTGTTGGTGGAAATGGCAAAGATTTGTCATGTGAGTTATGTAGAAAGTTTAAAATTAGTTATTTGCTTGAAAATAACAGAATTTTAAGCATTTAAATGCCTGTGACGGAATGGGACTTGTATAAATCCCGTTCAGACGCAGGCATTATATTACTTATCCTTAAATCATTTTCTTTAAAGCTATGAGCTTTTGACTTTCCGTGTAATCCTCATGAGAAATCGTAACTGTCGCTACCAACAAAAATATTCCTAGCTTATTTTATTTGTATTTATGGAACAAAATCTACTGACAAAACAGCTCCAAATGTTCCGTTCCATCATGTGGAATGGCCCCTTAGTTTCTGACTAGACTGGCATGGCCTCCTGTCATGCTTATGGCTTAGCTATCATTATTCAAAATTATTACTTAACTGAATATAAAATCTTTTGAAAATTCTACAAAGTTGTGAAATTTTAAAACTAATGTACATGAATGTTGTGTGTTAAATAAAATGAAAACTACATAAATCTGATTAATAAAGTTAAAAATGCAAGACAACGTGTCCAAAAGTACAAATAAAATGTTTAAAAAGAGTTAGAAAACTCTAGCAAATAGCTATTTTGGGGCTATTATAAAAGAAGCCCCATCGTCAGTGCTAAAAAATAGTTATAGCTAGAAAAATAGAAATAGCTATTTGCTAGAGTTTTCTAACTCTTTTAAACATTTTATTTGTACTTTTGGACACGTCTTGCATTTTTAACTTCATTAATTGTACAAAGTTTTCGACTGCTTTTCTTACGAATCTGATTAATAGTTATAAAATGCACAAAAATAAAAATGGGGGCACTTCGAAGAAAAAAAAAGATACAGTTAAGTGATAAAAGTGACAAAAGGTTTTATTATAGACAACTGTCGGTTCTTTTTTACAGAGCTATATTCTTTGAATGGCATGGCTTTTTTCATTCTAAAATATGTGTAGAAATTTGACTGCAAACTTGTCATACTAACAACTAGTTTTTTACCTTACATATATTGACATAAATGTGCCTATTTACTTTTTCTGTAAATTGCAATTATAAAAAACAGAAAAGCAAGGTTTAAATCAACAATTCATCAAATCAAGGAAAGCACAAAAACTCACTATTGATGTGTTGATAAAGAACCGGTTATTGCATATTGAAGAAAATAAATGCAAACTTTCTTGGAGACGATTCTGTAAGAAAACATTTGCAATATAAATTCATTTGCAATACACAAAGCTTAAGGAGTGCAGGAACTACTATTTTTTGGTTCAAATTAATTTCAGTTGAAAAACTCACAATGGCTGAATCTTCTTGCAGTACCATGTCGTAACCACTCAGGGCGACCACGAACAAGAGAGCTCCGACATCATCAAAGCACTGAATCCACTTTCTTCGCTCGGATCTTTGTCCCCCGACGTCAAACATTCTGTTATTACAAAAAGTACAATTCACAAGAATGTAGTAAAATCTATAGAATAATATTAAACAGCTATATGTAGGGGTGATTGTGTTCCGGTATTTTACCGGATTTCTGGTATTTTCATGTTTGAAAATACCTGAAATAAAATATTTTCAAACTTGCTTTTATCATCCCACCTCCGGAATTTTTTTTCTTTTGCTTTTTCCGAATTTTCGATGGTTTTACCAATAATTACTAATAATATCAGGGTTGCCACAGGATACTTAAATGCTACTTTTTGCTACTTTTTTGGACACAAGGCGACTTTAGCTACTTTTTTATGCAAAAACAGGCCCAAAAGCTACTTTTTTTCACTGAATCTGCTTTTTTGGAGACTTTTTCTCCCTGACGTAAGTTTTCTTTTGAAACACCTGGAGATTTTCTCTCACCCGTGGTTTTAAATAATTACCATTCCAAGAATAAAACCTTTCCTAAATATAGACATTATAGGCTGCACCGATCCACTGCATCCAATCAACAAGTTGGGTGTGGCTTAAGTGATGCGAAAACGAAAGTCAATCTTGTATGGAACTGATTTGTATACTTCGTACATTATTGATATCTACGCTTTTCCAGAAGCTGAAACCTTATACAGTGCGATGCAAAAGAGTAGACAAAATGCAAATATATGAATAAAAAGAAAACTATTCAGTGAAATGCTTTCAAATTTCTGCTGCAGGTAGACAATATTGTCCCAAATACGTGTCTGGAGTTTTTAAAAAAAATAACCAAAACAAAAATCGGAAATTTCAAAAAACTTTTTTTTTGTGCTTTTTTTGCTGTTGCAAAAGTTTAGACAAAATTCAGATTTTATGCAAATATCTCTTGAAAGGTAATTGTTGGAGGAAAGGTGGGACTTTTTGTTTCGACTATAAGGTGCAGAGATTGCTCAATGAATAATCAAACTTCCATATCTCTGTAGTTCTCGTGTAAAGAAGAAGAAATGTTTGTAAGCCGAAGTTTAAAAATGAATCCACTTTGCTAATTTTTCGTCTTTTAAATTGGCCCTACTATGATAGTACATTGTTTTTTACTTCGTGGAGAGCAAATTCAGACCTGTGATCAAAAAGCCCAAGAAAAATTATATTTCTTAAGGATGAAGGAATTGTAAAAACGGCTCAAACTGGCGATTCGCCCCTTAATCCTACAAAACTTCTACTTGGGTCAAAAACAGCATGTGACAGGTAAGTAGATGAACAACTGAATCGGGATGCCCCCCCCCCCCAAAAAAAAGAAAAAAAAAGAAAAATTGTGCTTGCGCCTCTTCGGAAACAGTGTCCCAAATAAGCCAGATTTTAATGGTAAAAGGAGCACAGCTTATGCTCATCAAATCTTTTCTCCAGTCAAGCTAATATAGTTATAATCCATCTAAGCTACCCAAATTTTATTAATTTTCGTCAGAGAAAGTAACATTCATTTTTAGTCACATTTAGTCTCATGGTAATAGTGAAGTAGAGAGGGGGTTTTCAATATCCAGGATAGCTCTATCGGAAGATAAATTTTGGATGTCGGGACGTGCATTGAATGACAGGCTTATTATAAGATGCTCTGAAGCGCTATTCTACAGTTTCACAATTCCAAATTGATAAGGCACTTTTAAATTTAGCTTATGATGCATGCAAATCATACCAGTTCTACCTTGTAGACCAGAAGGAAGAGCAATTGTGAGATTAGAAAAAGAAGCGCTATTCTACAGTTTCACACCAGTTCTACCTTGTAGACCAGAAGAAAGAGAAGGAAGAGCAATTGTGAGATTAGAAAAAGAAGCGCTATTCTACAGTTTCACAATTCCAAATTGATAAGGCACTTTTAAATTTAGCTTATGGTGCATGCAAATCATACCAGTTCTACCTTGCAGACCAGAAGAAAGAGAAGGAAGAGCAATTGTGAGATTAGAAAAAGAAAATGAAGAAAAGTTGAAACAAAGAAAAATAGAAAAAGAAAAGCTGTCAAGTTTGAAGGGATCTGTTAAAAAGTTAGAAGAAAAAGTCAAACTAGTAAATAGAGAGAGAAAGGAAACTCAAAAATCAGCTGATGTACTTTTTAAACAGGCAAACCAGAGGCGAAAATCAGCTATTGAAGCAAAAGACATTGAAAGTATTAGAATAGCGAAAAATAGGGAAAGAAAAATTAAATTAAATTGCTCAGGGAACAAAAGTAAAACTACTTTGATAGAATCATTTTTCTGTAAAAAACCAAAAAAAAAAAAAGATTTTCGGAGTAATATTTCTGTATTTATATGAGTATATTATTATTATTTCTTTTGAATGGGGAAGGGGGGCAGCAGTCTTGTAAAGTAAGTAACCTCAATTGTACTCTTTTGTTGTTTTTTTCCCCTCATTTGTACCTTTTATCTTATGCATTAGTTCAAAATATGTTTATTTTTCTGAACTTGTTTTAAAGCATTACTCATGGTCATGATTCAGTTTAGCTTGTCACATGTTTCTATTCAGTTTCTTTGCACCTTTTTTTTTTTTTTTTTCATGGCTACTTTTTATGCAACTTTTTTTTATTTTGAAGGCAACTTTTTTGCTACTTTTTTAGCGTTTTTAGGCGACTTTTGCTACTTTTTTGTGACATTTTTCCTGTGGCAACCCTGATAATATTCATCGAATAGAAATGTTAAGGGGTTGCAGTACCTTTCTTATAAATTTCTTTAATTTCAGCGAAAAAGTAAATTCTTTGAATTCTTTGTTTCTGCACTTTTTTAACAATCAATAATTTATTTTCAAACATTAAAAATTTGAAAACTTGAAAAATTTCAGAAAATTTCAATTTTTTAAAAACCCTAAGGCTTTTTGTTTTTGCACTAATTTCAAAACTTCTTTTTGATCATTTCGCAAAAAGTTTCAAAAAACCTCAAAAAATTTGCGCATTCATTTTTCTATATTTTGTGACGTTTTATGTAAAAAATTCTTAGAAAATTTTGTTTTGCGAGGTTTAACAAACTCTAAAAATTTTTGTAATTTATAAAACGCTTATTAAATGCAGTTTTGTTAAATATATTATCCTGAGTGCAATAAATATTGCTTTAAAGTTATATCTTGAATAGAAAAAAATCCTTAGCATTTCCAGTAACATAGAAACACTAAAAACTGATCACTGAGAAAAAGCACTTTAAAGTTTTGCTTTTCCATTAGACCACATAGCATGCATGCCCTAAAGTCACTCATAATTTTTTAAATAATTTAGCTAGAACAATGCTATTTTTTTCTGAGTGTTTTAAATAACTTTTACTTTTTAAATACGCAATAAAAAATTTTTTGGTCATTTTTGAGGTACTGTAACACTCAAACTTTCTCCTTAAAATATTTTTTGGAGATTATTTGTTCAACACCAGCTCAAAAGTAACTTTATCGTGCATTTACAACTTAATAAAATCCATGCACAATATTTTGAATAAAAACTATTTATGTGTGAAACTATTCGAATGTATGAAATGTGTTAGTTTATGAAAGGAAATAAATTATTTTATATGTAAATATAAAATTAGGTGTGTTTAAGTAAGAGGGGCCTTGGTTGGCCCCCACACACATACATTTTCTCTTTAAAACTTTCAGGTATTTTTTTATGAACTCACAATCACCCCTGTTTTTGTTTAAAATACAGGATTTGCCAAAGTGGGCCCGGCCGGGTTTTTTTTGGGTGGGCATACTCGGAAAACCCCACTATGTCGGTAAAGTGGGTTTTTTTCAAAGTTTACTGCATGTTGAAAACATTTATTTTAGAAACAAACTAAATATTGTGAATGTTTCAATCAATACTAAGCCCAGAAATTGGTATTGATGAATACCAGTTATAATATTAAGTTTCTTACAATACTTTATCTTGGTCAGTATCAGGCTTGGAGTCAATTACGAAAAAATATAATTGACTACGATTATGATTACGAGCATGAAACATTGGATATTACGATTACAGTCTTCTGCCAAATCGCAATTACGATTACAGCAACGATTAGATTATGTAAAAAATGTAATCAATTCGATTATTATATGCCGATTTAGAGTTCGACTACACGATTACAGCTCTGGGAGAAAAAACATTATATATAGATATACAGATGAGACAAAAACAAGAAGTATTTGTTTGAAGGGTCAAGTTTCAGTGCACCTGATTAGTTAAGCAGATGGAAAACAAAGCATGTAATATTTTTATTATATTCTGTTAAATTAAGCATTTATTTATTTTGGTAATTTACTATCACGAAAAATATAAATTGGAAATTTATAAATTGTCTACATGTAAATAATATTGAAATTATAAAATTCTTGAGAATAAAATTCTCATAGGAAATTTTTATAAAATTCCCAAGTAAGATTTAACATTTTTTGAACATAAAAAATGTTTTATAAATCTGTAAAATATTTTTTTCTTTTATTTACTTATTGATTAAAAATAATATGAACATTAAATTATGAAGCATGAACCAAGATTCAATTATATGAAAATATTTATTTAAAAAAATCAGATTACACGATTACGGGGCTAAATTACAATTATTAAAAGATACTATTACAAAAAAATGTAATCGATTACGCGGATTACGATTGCGTAATCGGCGATTACTCCAAGCCTGGTCAGTACCTGGTCCAGAAATTGCCATGTTCCTTTCCTGACAACTTATTAGGTATTAGAAATAAAACTGTGTCTGAATTTCACAGGGTTTTTCTTTTTTGGAAACTCTGCTTAATACACTTATCACAGACAGATCAAAATCCTTTTTTCATCTATAAGACTCACATTTTTTTTTTTTTTTTGGTTGTTCTTTCAATATAAATTAGTTCTGGCATTATTGTTGTTCTGTCTTACGTTCTTTAAGAGATGGGTTTCCTTGGATCTTCTTTCAAAACTGAAGACCAAACACACTGACACTCTTCTTAAAATTTTCTATAGAAGTTGACAAAGCATACACTGTCTAGCATAGTGTTTCCCAAAGTCCTGACCTCTGCAGACCCCCTTCTGAATATTTACTAACTTCGCGAATCCCCCCCCCCCCCCCGTGTAAAAAAACTTGATTTGATAGTTTTTCAAAATCTTTGCACGCTTGTTTTACGTGAACAAACTTAATAAAAGTAGCGTGATAACTTATTTCTATTTCCCACATTGACTTTTAAAAGACAAGAGAATCTAACCTTTTTTAAATAAAAAAAAAGAGCTAAATATCATTTGTTAGATGCAATATTCAGCTTCAGGTTTGTCTCTTTGTTCAGGAGATCAGAAAGTTCTATTCCGCTTTATGTTTTACAAACACAATGTCAAACATACTATACCATCCATACCACAATACAACATACCAGACAAAATATTC
>JAXGGA010024044.1:0-12644 GCA_038373865.1 Uloborus plumipes
GCTTAATGCATCTAAAAAATATCGCCAAGTCCAAAAAATATCGCCAAGTTAAAAAAAATATCGCCAAGTCCAAAAAATATCGCCAAGTTAAAAAAATAAAAAGGTAAAATGAATATCGAAAAATTAAAAATTTGAAAGTAGGGTATTGAGATGGGGAATTTGTGTGTCGGTCTGTCGGTCTGTCGGTCGGTCTGTCTGTCTGTCCCCCCCCTAATAACTTTTGAATGAATATTCCGATTTGGACAAACTTTTTTTTGTTGGAAAGATCTCGGCGAGTACAGCTCATTCCCATATTTGATTTTTCGATTTGAACAATTTTTGGTTCAACTTTGAGCCGTTCAAACAACCTGTCCCGCGATGCTAACTTTTTAGTTAACAGTCCGATTTGAACAAACTTTTTTTTGTTCGAAAGATCTTTTCAAGGATACTTCATTCCTGTATCTACATTTTCGATTTGAACAATTTTTCGTTCAACATTGAACCGTTCAAGCAACCTTTCCCCCCTAATAACTTTTGAATGAACATTCCGATTTGAACAAACTTTTTTTTGTTGGATAGATCTCGGCGATTACAACTCATTCCCATATTTGATTTTTCGATTTGAACAATTTTGGTTCAACATTGAACCGTTCAAGCAACCTTTCCCCCCCTAATAACTTTTGAATGAACATTCCGATTTGAACAAACTTTTTTTTGTTGGAAAGATTTCGGCGAGTACAACTCATTCCCATATTTGATTTTTCGATTTGAACAATTTTTGGTTCAACTTTGAACCGTTCAAACAACCTGTCCCGCGATGCTAACTTTTGAGTGAACAGTCCGATTTCAACAAACTTTTTTTTGTTCAAAAGATCTTATCAAGGATACTTCATTCCCGTATTTACATTTCCGATTTGAACAATTTTTCGTTCAACATTGAACCGCTCAAGCAAGCTGTCACCCCTAATAATTTTTGAGTGAACAGTCCGATTTAAATAAACTTTTTTTTTGTTCGAAGGATCTCAGCAAGGATACTTCATTACAGTATTTAAATTTTCAATTTGAACATTTTTTCGTTCAACATTGAACCGTTCAAGCAACCTTTCCCCACCTAATAACTTCTGAGTGAACCATCCGAATGGAATAAACTTTTTTTTGTTTGAAAGATCTCGGAGAGGTTCATTCCCTTATTTCGCTTTTTGGTTTGAACCATTTTTCGTTCAATATTGAACCGTTCAGAAAAAAATTTAACATTAGCGCCTACGGGGAATTTAAGTTGAATGTTGATCCTGGAACTTAAAGTCGGATTTCCTTCAAACTAACTTTGTAAAAAAATGGTTTTGATAAATAATGTTTGTAAAGTACTTTTCTGAATAATCTTCTGTGAGGACTCTGATTCCGACTCCGACTCCACAAACATGGCGGAAATGCAGACTCAGAAAAAAATGACTGACTGTGCAGACGATTTTTTGTTTATTTATTCATTTGTGTTATTTTATTTATTACTATTATTTTTTTTTGGCAGACGATTTTTTTTGTAACAAAAGTGTTTCATTCACGAGGGCATTTTATTCTTTATTTATATTTAACAACTGGCAACGGTTTAAAAGTGAAAATCGAGACATTTTATCGACGGACGAGTTTTTTTTCCTTTCTTTGATAAAATGTGTTTTGATGTACTTTGTACTTTTAATTTTTTTTTTTTTTTTTTTGAAAACGATTGAGGAATTTTTCTACGGAAGAACTGTAACAGTTACATTCTTTAAAAGGTGCGACAAAACTTCATTTATTCATTTATTTACTTTTTATGTCTCTATTTCATCTGATGAGAGGGGTATATTTTGCTTTTAGAAATCAGCTTTAAGTGCTAAAAAGGTATGTTTGACATAATGTTTAGTCTCAGATGATCAAGAGAATAATGATCAGATGCGAGAATGCCGATGTCGATGTACGGGAAAATAGGCTCGTTTAGTTCTTGACAGAACTTCTTGTTGATATATAACATGGGATACTTTCGACAGGTTTAAGTTTCTAATTGCCCAAAAAGGTTAAAAAATCACTATTTTTACCAACAAAAAATGTCATGCGCAGTAAAAAACGCAAGCACTCTCAGCCGCCAGACACCCCACATGCTACTTAGAAGAGTATAGGGAAAGATATATTAAAGAGCCAGACGTCTTAAAATTGTCACTCGAAAACGTCCACTCAAAAAACGTCCTCTTATAGACTATAACTGCGGAATCTTGAAAATTAAAATGGCTGTACGGTAGTAACAGTCTGCCGATATACCTAATATTTTATTAATATCTACACTACTTATGGTCCTCCTGTATATCACAGCGGTAGTTCTACCGGATAAATGGGACACTGATGAGGACAGGTTAATCTAACTTAAATAGGGGGGCAAACAATCCCTGATCCTAAAACCACCCAGAGGCATTGCTTTAAAATGGGACTTCTGATGATTTTGTGACTATACGACAGATTTAAAGTGCACTAGTCACCATTAGCGTACATGGATGTTCTTCGTATCGAATTAGCGACTCTCCAGTTGCGAGTCCAATGCCTAAAGGCTTGGTTTCCTAGAACGTCGCTGACGCTGGGCGCGACTGCACGCTGGGATCAGAACCAGTTTGATTGGAGCGTGGCGTGAAGCGACATCAATCTGCGGCTCAGGCGCATGCGCAGAAGAAGGCGGCGACCGTCGCCTCGCCAGAGATCAACGATTTCACTCCTAGGAAACCGGGCCTTTACCGATCACGCAATCACGGCCGAAGGAAAGAGGTACATGTGTAACCAGCTACTTTTTTTCTGAATTGAATAATTATGTTTATGTAATACAGCGTAACAAGGGGGGGGGGGAGGAACAGCAGTGAAGTGTGACACTTCATATCAAAGTGGGAAGGGTGGTCAAAATATTGAAAAAAAATCTATGACATTTTGTATGGTGGACAGACCTAAATGAATCAGGCAATACACCGCCAGCTCGTTTATTCCAACCATGGACTGCAGTTTCGTGCTTATTATGCACTCATCAGCATGGTGTAGGAATTAAACGAGCTGGAGGCAAAAATCCTCTTATAAAGCAAAGAGAGCCAACAAAAACTGGTAGCTAATGTGAAAGTTAGATTACCAGCGAGCGACCGCACTTGGTACGGTACAGCTCGAAAATTTTTGAGGCAAGGCTCAGGTATAAAGCAGTGAGTAACCGCCCCTAAGCAAGGGCTAAAGCAGGAACATCCAATACACCGCCAGCTCGTGGCCCTTGCTTAGGGGCGGTTACTTACTGCTTTATACTAAATAAATCAGTTTTTTGTTGAAAGGGTCTAAGTCAACTTACGAACAGTGTTGCACCTTTTCAACAAAAATTGATTCAAATGTGTCTAAAAAAATATTTGACCAAAAAAGAAACAAAGATTAGGAAGGTGTGTGTACATCACCCATTTCATCCGAAATTATCTTAGAAAAATCGCTGCATTTTTTGAACAGTAATGTCGGAAAAGTTAAATAATTGCAAAAACGTTTGTTTGAAATAATTTTCAATCTTGATTTCCTAAATAATAATGTAAAACCGGGACATTTACAAAATTCCGAAAAGATACCGTAAAATGGGGTTAATCGGAACACTTTTCAGCTTTGATTGTAAAAAAAGCAGTTAAAAGATTTTTTTTCCATTTGATTTTCTGGGTAAAAACTTCGGTCTTGCTTTACTTTTGATATTCCAAGCAAACACAAAACATTTTGAACAGTTATTATTAAAATATATAGGAAATTATGGGTGTTCCGAATCACCCCGCTGATAGGGGTCAATCGGAACACATGTTAAATTTCTATTTTTTTCCATGAAACCTGTAATAGGTCTCACAAACATGAGTAATATTGATGGGGGAGAACAAGAACATATAATTACTGTCAAATAAAAGTATTATTTCTATACCAGTAAACGTTTATAATTTGTCAAAATTCAAAATAATTTTGAACTTATGAAAAATGAAAAGTAATTTTAAGAAATGCTTTTGAATTGAAATACAAAGATTTAACACGAATGGAAGTCACTCATGTCGTCCACAAATATGTACTTGTCCTTAAAACTAGCAATTGTGACTTGGCTTAAGTTTCTTCATAGCATCTTCTGGGATGATCTCTGTCTTTTCTTTAGTTTCTTAAAATCTCTGGGTTTGGGGGATTGTCCTGAAAGATTATTTTGCTTATTCATCACTGTCTGTGTGCTTGCCTTTTGCTATATAAAGTCTATATGACTTTCTCCCTCGTATTTCAAATAAAAAGAAGTCTCCTGGAGAAAAAATCTTATGAAATCTGCAACTTTTTGTCATTCTAAGATCTAGTTGCTCACGAGAAGGGATAAACAGTAATAAATCCTTGTCTTTGTCTTGATTAGAGAAATTGGGATTAGAATCTTGATTTTTCAAACAGTTTCCTTCAAATAAGTTTGAATTGGAAAAACAGAACAAATTGTTCCGATTCACCCCGCATTTTTTTTTCCTATGGCATTTTTCAGAATTCTTCACTTTTATGACACAATTTATAAAAAAATGTAAATTCTAATATGGTATTCTGTTGTTCAGATACATGTATAATTGAAACATACCACTCTTGGATATAAGAAGGATTGTTCTTGCATATGAAGTTTTGCAGTCTATGAAAATGTGATGTTTTCTAGCATTCCACGTACAGCCCTCCTTAGAAGCCAGTAGCGTTGCCAGATTGACAAAAGTAATTTTTTCCTACTTCCTATGATCTTACCTTTCTAAAAAAAAAATTAATGGCAAAAAATACCCAATAGTATATTTATGAAGAATTTCTTTGTACGGTCTGGAAGTTTTGTTCCGATTGACCCCGCTGTTCCTATACACCCCATTTTACGGTACCTAACTTAAATACATTCTGAACAAGGGATTTGATACTGTGTTTGGAGTTTACATTTAAAAAATTATTTCTGCCTTTTTTATCGTTAACATGTGAACTGAAATATTCCGCTGAATAAACATCGGTTTTCTTTACTTTCTCCTAAGATGGTTCGATTTGAACTACATTACTTTTGTCTATTTTTTATCAATCTGAATATACGTTTATAGCTTTTGCAATCGATGAATTGTATAATTGTATAAATTGGCTGTAATATTTCGAAACAATCGAGTATCAAGACAGAAATAAACATAAAATGACAGGCTTTTTCTCTCAGAGACAATATCATTTCAGTTTTTCATTGATGTGTAATCTTTTTAAATCCATCTGGGTTATTCCCAGAGCTGTAGATTTTAAAATATACGATCAAGTGACGTGGAATTTCCTTTCCTTTGTAGCGGACTTTTCGGTAAGTACTGTTTTTCCTTCTCTCTCTCTCTCCCACTCTCTTTCTTTTAAGTACTGTTTTCTTTCTCGCACAAACTATTTTTACTGTATGAAAAAGTTAACAATAAGCTGAATAAAATCAGTATTATTTTCTACTACAGTCGCCACGGTTATAACGAATTTATGCCTACAACGTAACAGCTCCAATCCCCCTTCACGTTTTACTGTGTATTATTTAACTTTTTGTCACGGAATTAGTATTTGCTTCCTTCAACGCTATAAATAGACATTACTGCATATATAATGCATCGGTGTACTTGGTTTCAGTTATTTTACTTTTTAATTCATAATTTTTAAGAAAATATGATTTCATTATTAAGGAGCGTCGTATAAATTGATCTGTCTTTTACTTAAGTATTGAATCTTTTTAAATTTTTGAGTCCCACTTCTAAGTTAGTGTTTCTCAACCTTTTCAGTACCGAGGACCACTTGGTACCCTTCCGAATCCTTAGTGGACACACCACAGAAATAATATTTTCACAACAGTTATATTGTGTAAAATGAGATGAATCCAAAAGGGTTTGTTTTTATGTAAATTGAATTTCCAACCATAAAAATTATCCAGTTTGCACTGTTACTTACTTTTCGCGCGCCTCATGAAATTTGCTCGTTGGTTGCACAGGTTGAGAACGAGAATACTGCTTTAATTAAAGGGACAGGAAATGTGTCAGGTGAAACGTCGGTCAGTAACAACGTGCTTGGACCACTGTTCGGGAAGTCGAGTTTACATTATCTTTTTGCACTTATTACATTTTTGCTCTTCAATTTCCAAATTGATTTTTCCCCTTCACACTGAAAAGTAAGATTCTGAGTGTTTTTAGAGACTAATTCAACCATTTTGGTATTATCTTCACCAATGTCCTTTTTCCCCCTTTCTTCCTTTTTTTAAATTGACGATTTCATATTTAATTTAATTTAGTTATTTTCAAATTTCATCGATTCTTTTATTCGCCACTTAGGTTATACGAAATTGGAATATACAGAAAAAAGTTCAACCTCGTCCCTTGAAATGCCAGATTTTATATTATGTTGTTTTTGTTTATTTATTTTTTAATTCTATAAAAGTCCTCAAATAGAAAATATAAATAAATAAATAAGTGAATGAATAAAGTAAATCTCTACTAATAGTCTGTGGGCCAAGTGCAAATATCGTTCAGGTTCGTTTACCAATCTTAGGGACTACAAGAACTTGCTTGAAATCTATTAATATTGATGTACTCAATCGAAAAATCCAATGTTCCCAAGCGGAACTTGTCTCATTAAGTTTTAATTAGTAATTGAAACGCGAACTCTTTTCCTTGGCCTGGTCACTCTTTCATTAGAGACGTTGTCCCTAGGTGGCGCTATTGCACAAAATATTTGAAATCTAAAATTTTAATAAACAGTTTTTCAACCATAAGTTTACTTTTTTACTCGGTTTTACATTTCAAAATATATTAATACGTTTTGAATCACTCACTTTTTTCGCTGTGTGACTTAATATAAAATCAAAATCGAACATTGTATCAATCCGCCGATCGTTTCAGATATTCTCATTCTTTATTTTTGATCAAAGAGCGCCAGTTCGCGCTGTTTCGTTTCGCGTCGCTGTCTTTTATGGCTTGATATCCCCTTTTGGGGATGTTTCACAAAGAGCAACTTTTAGTGGAACGACATTGTTGTATACCGTATTTTTTGCCGTATAAGACGCACCGTTTTATACGGCATAAATTTAAGATTAATTAAAATTGGGGGATTTAATTTAAAATTAGGTGTGTCTTACACGGCGAAAAATACGGTAATATTGCGTTTTTTACGCTGCTATTTTGAATAACGTTTGATTTTTCAAAATTTTAATTAAATCTTATAAAATTGAGTGTTTATTGTTTTTGCTACATAACTTGCAGTCGTGAAAGGAGTTAAGAATCAGTTTAGACATTTTTTGTTGCTGCTTTATTTCTAGAACATGAATTAACTATTACTGTTTTTCAGAAAACCAATACTTATAAAGTCACAGGCCCGTCTTTTGGGGGAGGGGGGAGTCAATTCCTCTACTTCCCGGCTTTGAAAAATAAATTTATATGTAAGCGGGCGTGGTTTTTGTCATTTTTGGTGCAATTTACATTGTGTATGCAGTGTTTGCCCCCGCTCCCCTGGAAAAATTTGAAATAGCTTGTGTAAATACATATAGGATACATAAACAAGGGAGGGGCGATGGGGGCGATCGCCCCTCCCTTGAGGGACTCTTCCACAGCGGTTCTTAGATTTTGAAGTTCAAAAAGGCAGTTTTAGTTGATTTTTGATGATATTAAGAGAAAGGGTGATTATTCGGAGCTCTGATCTGGAAATTTTTCGAAATGGAAGACCAAAACATTTGTAACCAACATGTGTTAACGAGGGTGCATGGAGAAAAAAATGGGCAAGTAAGAAAAAAAAACTCAATCGCCCCTCCCTTGGAACATTTCTGGGTCCGCCCTTGTATATAAGGGACTGATTTGTTACCACGAATAAGTAAGTTTTGAACGACGTCAATCGTCGCCAAATATGATTCGTGACTTTTTCCGTCAATTTTGAGCTTTTAAAAGTAATGCATATTGTATGATGTGCTTTAATAAATGTAATTTAAAATTTTAAATGAAACCATTAAGGTCATGACAAGACCTATAGTCTGTGGGCCAAGCACCGATATCGTTCAAGTTCGTTTACCAATTTTAGGGACTACGGAAACTTGCTTGAAATCAACTAATAGTGATGTACTCAATCGAAAAATCCAATGTTCCCAAGCAGACCTTGTCTCATTAAGTTTTAATTAGTAACTGAAATAGGGACTATATTCCTTAGCCTGTTGGCTCATTCACAACAAAAATTGTCTCTAGGTGGCGCTGTTCCTCAAAATATTTGCAATTTAAAATTTCAATAAACAGGTTTTCTACCTTAGTTTTTCTTTTTCATACGATTTTATGTTGCAAAATATATTAATAAGTCATAATATACTTCACGTCTTTTGTGATTCAGTTACTAAGAGAATCACAAAAATGTATCAATCCACATTTCCGCTTGTTCTTAATCTCGTTGTTTCGTTAATGGCACTATATAATCCAGTCAATGAATACATTATAGAATGCATGGAATATGCGAGAGTATTTGACTACAGAATATTGTTAGGGTTAGTTAGTAAGTTAATATACTGAAAGTCCCCGACCCTGGGGGGTGAGCTAAAGTGGGGGGGGGGGGGAAGCAAATTTTGGGTTTCTCGAAAAATCGCGGAAATGGTGGGAAAAATTGGTTTAAAATAAAAATTCAAGCTAAACAAACTTCGTACAACAGTGTTTCTACACATATTTGTCGAATTTTCAATAATTTTCCAGGTGTATATTGTGAAAAAACGAGAAATTTCGGAAAAACTATCTATTTTTGTCAAGCAACGTTGAATGGTTCTATTTTAAAAAGGGAGACAGCTTGATTACGAAAATGCACGATAGCAGCATTTCCACGTACTCCGATATTATTTTATTTTTATAGAAATGATAAGAAAGAGCAAAAAAAAAAAAACACCAACACAAATCAACACCTCAAATATACGAATGTAACGAAAAACAAAACAAAGAAAAATCCCTTCTCATTCCTTATCTCTCTTATCACAATCACTCCCTGTTTCATAAAATCGGTTGAGACCTGACGCATGCGCGAATTCGAGGAAGGTCGCCGAAAATAATATCAAACAGTATCTATATATCCATCTATATGTACATATAAATATATAGGCAGAGACAGACACATATATATGATATTTAACGTAATTATCCGCCCCTATAGAATTCCATTTTCGCATATTTTGCCATCTATCTTTAATGACCTGTAAAAAACTAATGAGACAATATTTTTTCGGGAACATTGTGTTTTTTTCATCTGTAGACTCTAAGGATTCAGAAAAATATCACATTTTGTAGTCCCCGAAGTTGGCAAACGAAACCATGTTTCTAAGCATCTTTTCTGCCTTCGGCCCACAGACTATCTCTATCTCTATCTCTACTAATAATAAAGCTGAAAGTTTGTCTCTCTGTCTTTCCTTCTGTCTTTCCTTCTGTCTGTCTGTCTGTTACGCGCGTAGCGCCAAAACCGTTCGGTCGATTTTCATGCCACTTGGTACAAAATTAGTTTGTAGCATGTAGTTTTGCACCTCGAAGCGATTTTTCGAAAATTCCATTTCGTTCTTTTTCTATTCGAATTCTTAGCGGAAATTCGATAAAATAGGGAAGAAATATTTTATACACATTTTCAAGTCTTATGTCATTCGAAAGCTTGAAATTTTCTGCACAAAATGAAGTTTTTTCGAAGTTTCTACGATCATCAGGAGAGCTGTAACAATTGTTTTTAGAATCCCGGAATTCAAGGCTTACCTTCAGTAAAGCAAGCCAAACGATTCTAAAATGGTTAATGAAATGAATTATTTTATCAACGGAAATCAACTTTTCATGCTGTTACTATGGTTACGTGTTCATACTTATTTTTGTTTCGTTCTTTTTCCAGGGTTGCCAGAAGTAGTATTTTTGATACTACGGTAGTATTTTTTCGGCCCAAATAAGGAGCGTAGTATTTTTCTGGCCACCCTGTTTCCAATATACTAATGACTTAATTAAAAGATTTGGCGGATTTTTTTTCCATTTTTATAGATTTCGCATTTCAGCAATATTGATTTTGGCAACGTTTAGAAACAGTAGTAGGAGCGTCTATCGCCCATTTAGCGAGAAAGGGGTACCCAAAGCACAAAGATTAACCAAATATCGTATAAATTGTGACATTGCAACGTTCTTTTTAAAGTGTTTCATTTCGGAAAATGTATTGTTTTGTTTTTTAAAGCTGGGAAAGGAAACTTTCTTCTTCTTTCAAATTTTGGTAAGATTTCTGTTGGTTTCTGTGAGCAACAAAATTGTTCTTATTTTCTCTTTTGGCTTATTTTTGTGCATCTCCAGTTGGGGTTTCATTTGAATGTCACAAGGGGATGCTTTACCCCTTTTTTGGAGTTAATCAGTGTTAATTTCAATGCAGATGAATTGGCGCGACCACTTGGCGATATATCGCCAAGCCTTTGGTCGCGAAGTATTTGTCGCCAATTTGGCGACATATCGCCAAGTTGGCGATTTTTTTTTTTTATTTGGACTCAATTTGGCGCTATTAGCGATATTTTGCCAATTTGGCGACAAATTTGCGATTTTTTTAAAAACTTTTTTTTTTGGGGGGGGGGGGGTTCAATTTGGCGCTATTGGTGATATTTTGCGAAAAATTCACTGAATGATGTTAAAATCGGCGATATTTTGGAGATTAATCATTGTAAAACATTTTTTTGCATTGTTTCGTGGCAAACTAGGGATATAAATGTTTGAATTGTTATCTTACTCCCTCCAAGCACTATTTTAGCACTTAAGGCATCTACTAAGAAATGTACACGTAAAAGGAAGTAGTGTAGGGCCCATACCAAATTTTTATATCATACTTTGAAGGAATTGTAGTTGAATTATAACTAAAAAAGAGTATTTTTTCTGCTATATTAATTATTTTACAAATGAACTTTTAATTTTATACCACGGGCAAAGCCGTGCGGGTACCGCTAGTACTAATAATAAAGCTGAAGGTTTATCTTTCTTTCTTTCTTTCTGTCTTCTGTCTGTCTGTTACGCGCGTAGCGCCAAAACCGTTCGGTCGATTTTCATGCCACTTGGCACAAAATTAGTTTGTAGCATGTAGTTTTGCACCTCGAAGCGATTTTTCGAAAATTCCATTTCGTTCTTTTTCTATTCGAATTCTTAGCGGAAATTCGATAAAATAGGAAGAAATATTTCATACACATTTTCAAGTCTTATGTCATTCGAAAGCTTGAAATTTTCTGCACAAAATGAAGTTTTTTCGAAGTTTCTACGATCATCAGGAGAGCTGTAACAATTGTTTTTAGAATCCCGGAATTCAAGGCTTACCTTCAGTAAAGCAAGCCAAACGATTCTAAAATGGTTGAGCTCGAGAATAAAATTTGTTTGAAAAGAGAGATAAAATGAATTATTTTATCAACGGAAATCAACTTTTCATGTTGTTACTATGGTTACGTGTTCATACTTATTTTTGTTTCGTTCTTTTTCCAGGGTTGCCAGCGTCAATTTCGTAGCTACGCCAGACGTTATTTTTGATTCTACGGTAGTATTTTTTCGGCCCAAATAAGGAGCGTAGTATTTTTCTGGCAACCCTGTTTCCAATACACTAATGACTTAATTAAAAGATTTGGCGGATTTTTTTTTTTTTTTTCATTTTCATAGATTTTGCATTTCAGCAACATTGATTTTGGCAACGTTTGGAAACAGTAGTATTTTGTAATATTTTTTTAGAGGAGGCGTAGTATTTTTTTGTTCCAATTCTCTGGCAACCCTGTCTTTTTCCCGGTGAAGATGCTTTGGGACCCTGCTTGGCGCGTTTTCTCAAAAAGTCAACTACGCAAAATAGCTAGGGTTACCACGCTTGGCGCGCCTATCGTTCATTTAGCGAGAAAAGGGTACCTAAAGCACAGATTAACGAAATATCGTATCAATTGCGATATTGCATCGTTTTTTTTAAAGTGTTTCATTTCGGAAAATGTATTGTTTTGTTTTTTAAGCTAGGAAAGAAAACTTTCTTCTTCTTTTAAACTTTGGTAAGATTTCTGTTGGTTCCTGTTATCAACAAAATTGTTCTTATTTTCTCTTTTGGCTTATTTTTGTGCCATCTCCCTTGGGGTTGCATTCGAATGTTCCAAGGGGGTGTTTTACCCCATTTATCGGGGTAAATCAGTGTTTTCAATGCAAGGTGATATGAATTGGTTACAAAAGTGATATGAATTGGCGCGACCACTTGGCGATATATCGCCAAGCTTTTGATCGCCAAGTATTTGGGACGCCAATTGGCGAAAAAAAAATTTTTTTTTTTGATTTAGGCTCAATTTGGCGCTGTTGGCGATATTTTGCGAAAAATCCACTGAATGATGTTAAAATCGACGATATTTAGGAGATTAATCATTGTAAAACTTTTTTTTTTGCATTGTTTCGTGGCAAACTAGGGATACAAATGTTTGAATTGTTATCTTGCTCACTCCAAGCACTATTTTAGCACTTAAGGCATCTACTAAGAAATTTACACGTAAAATTAAGTAGTGTGGGGTCCATATCAGATTTTTATATCATTCTTTGAAGGAATTATAGTTGAATAAAACTAAAATAGAGCATTTTTTCTGCTATATCAATTATTTTACAAATGAACTTTTAATTTTATACCACGGGCAAAGCCGTGCGGGT
>JAXGGA010024045.1:0-12643 GCA_038373865.1 Uloborus plumipes
CATGTATCAACTGCTAAATTTAAAAGTCTCCTTACTAGCCCAGTTGTCCTCCTTTTAACTATTGCTAATGAAAAATATCTTTTGAGATAACAAGATTAAAACTGAAGAGCAAACCAAATGAGGTCTTACCAAACTTCTGAATAAAAAAAGAACTTCTTCTTTGAATTCTTCGAAATAGATTTATAAAAAAAAAAGCTCCCCGCATAGTTGCAAAATCATCGGAACTCAGAGAAGTATGACAAACAGCATTGTGTCCATACGAGGCAGAACAACTCTAGAGCGTTCTATTCGTGAGACCATAAAATTTCTTTAAATTTTTCAAAAGTGTTTGGACCTCAACTATAATAGTGCAGCGGATATATGACAAAAAAAGGGGAATTGTGCCTTTAATGATAGAAGCATATAACTAGGTGTACATATACTATGTATAATTACGAGTCATTTTGGATACGCGGCCATCTGAGATTTCGAATATTTCAGTAATGGCGGACGTTCGAAATTGTGGCCTCTGAATATATTTTATGTGCTTCTTTGTTTCGATATTCACAAGGTTAATAGCGTACATTACGAAAAAAATCTTGGACTTTAATATCCTTTTCTATTAAAGTTCTATTGCACTATGTGTTTTAAGCCGATTTTGACTTTTACCGCTAGGGAGCGCTTTATAGTTCTTTTTTAATCGTCCAAAATGCGCAATAATATGTAACCAAAATTGTTGGAATTTTGTCTTCAATAGTAGAAGCTTACAAAGTTAGATAAAGATAATAAATATAAACTCATGTTTGTGAAAATTGCAACATTATGAAGGAATCGTCATAATTGAATAAAATTTAATACACAGCTGAGCGATAGTGGTACAAATAAATGATTAAACTTAGAAAGAGCCAAGAAATAATTAAAAAATATTGAAATTTAGTATTTTGTGTAGCCACAACGCGCTGCAATAAGTGCTGCTACGCGACATGGCATGGAGTCAAATAAATTTTAATGTCAAACAAATTTTAATCCATACTGTTTGTATGCGTACCCAAAGTTCGTCTGTAGAAGCAACAAGACGAGGATCACGAACGAGACGCCGACCAACGAAATCCCACACATGTTCAATTAGCGACATATCCGGGGAATACGCTGGCCAGGGAAGAAGCTGTATTTTCTGCGATGCATGGAAGGATTGAACTGTCCTAGGGACATGAGGGTGGGCATTATCCTGCTGAAATACAGCGCCAGGCAAGCCTTGAAGGAAGGGGACAGTTTGGGGCTATAGAACTTCACTTATGTCCCGGTTGCTGTTCAGGCTACCTACGATTCGTAGCAATTGAGATCGTCCGTGATATGATATGGCACCCCAGACCCTGACTCCAGGTGTTCATTCACTGTGACGTTCGATAATGCACTCTGGAAGGTGGCGTTCACCGGCATAGCATCGGACGCGAATGCGGCCATCATGGTGCCACAAATTAAAGAAGGATTCGTCAGAAAACATAACATACTGCCAATCCGCATGGTACTGACAGAACGTCAGTACCATGCGGATCAGGTGTCTATCATCGCGCGCTGACGTCACTTTTCGGGGTCCACTTCCGGATTTCCGAGTTATCCGACACTCATCCGTCCACTGCTTCCAAACACGCATCACTGTGCTGCTGTTACGCTGCACACGAGCGGCTACTTCACGATAAGCAATTCAGCTTCGCGAAGGCCGATGATCCTCCCCCGTTCAAACTCCGTAAGTTGTTGAAAATTCGCTCTTTTTCGTCGAAGAGGCATAAGCAACGTTTCATCTAACGTTTATCACAAGCAGATAACCACCTACTGTCTGTTTGCGTTTTGTGCGCCTGGCAGCCGCGGACGCTTCCATCTGAAAAAGGGGAGTTAGGTTTTGGATGCGCACTACCCGATGCCTTCAGCTTTTGTTCGCTTACTACTTCCTCGTTGCTTTTCTCCCTTATTTCGAGAAAGTCCGAAGAGACTTGGCGCGTGCGCAGATGCGGCGGAGGTCGTACGAAAAATTTTTAGACAGTATAACCATACACGCCTTGCTACAGCCGTCTATTTATTCGGATAAATCCGGCGTTGCTTAGGGCGCTGCTCAGCGTGCGCATGCGCTACGCGGCTAAAATTCTAATCATTTGCATATCCATACCCTACTTTGCATTTGCTGAAAATTTCAGCCCATTCGCGCAGGTCCTTCATGGTGTTGCAATTTTCACAAATATGAGTTTATAATTACAAGGAGCACTCTTTACGCATAAAACAACAATAACTGTATAATTTTAACAGTTGTCATTTAACATGATTTAAAAAGGTTTGAAGGAACTCTAAAGATATTCAGAGGAAGCTTTGGATTTCAATGTCCTCTCTCTCTTTTGGATATCAGTTCTCTCGTTGTGAACCGGAACCTCCCATTCACTCAAAACCTTTAGCCTTTCTCCCACCCTCTTCAAAATGTTAAATTAAATAAATGTTTACTTCACTACTTGCACAATGCAGGTTATTGAAGATCTAAAGACATTGGTATGTATGACAAAACAAGGAAATCAACTAAAAATGTTCAAATTTGGAGAATTTGTGAAACTTTGAGAAGCTGTATCTCAAAAACTATTATAGCTAACAAGTCCAATTTGGCATCAACTTGTAGAAAATTTAATGTAGTTTAAATATATAAAATATGATGATTGTCAAAAACGTGCTCTTTTGTGGTCAAAATGCGGAAAATTCGAAAAAAGTACGAAAATTTAGTAGTTTGGCGGCTGCCATTACTCCAGTAGACGAAATCTCAGATAGCCGCGTATCCAGAATTAAATCTTTTGATGTGTATTATACGTGTGCCAAGTTTTATGTTTCTATCATTAAAGGCACAATTCGGTCACATATCTGCTGTACTATAAAAGCTGAGGTACACGTTATCTGGATCAATAGATGTGAATAAGATAGGAGTAATTTTAACTTCATCTATTTGTGTTTTTAAACGTCGCTTTTTCGGGTTTTTACTCAAGATAGGAGTAGTTTGTAGTAGACTGTGATTCTGTTTTAGTGTTCCGACTCATGTCATCTAACGCAGTAATTTTTTTTAATACGGAGGTAGTACTGGTGTTTCCCTGTAATTTTTTTGTATTGATTAACCTCTTACCTGCTGCGGGCATAACCATACGCCTCGCTACGCCGATGCGTTGACTATCGCAGTCGTATATACAGGGTGTCCACTCCTATCGTGGACCAATAGCTAATTTCTAAACCGTTAGAGATAAGCATATAGTTCATTTAGGAAAAAATCTCCAAATTACGAAAGGAATTTTGGGTTTATTCAATGTTTTTCAAAATGTTAAATTTTGAAAGAGTTACGATATTTAAATTTTTATACAGCCCCCCAGTCCTATCAATCATATTTAGCAAAACATTCTTGACACGGTAACGTTTAAAACTAAAAAAAAAATCACTGTTCTACCACAAAAATTGACCGAGTTATGACGTTTTGAAAAATCAAGATTTTGCATGATTTCATGGCGTCATCGAGAGATCGTTCCACCGATGACGTCATGAAATAATGCAAAATCTTGATTTTTCAAAACGTCATAACTCGGTCAATTTTTGTGGTAGAACAGTGATTTTTTTTTAATTTTAAACGTTACAGTGTCAAGAATGTTTTACTAAATATGATTGATAGGATTGGGGGGCTGTATAAAAATTTAAATTTCGTAACTCTTTCAAAATTTGATTTTTTGAAAAACATTGAATAGACCCAAAATTCCTTTCGTAATTTGGAGATTTTTTTCTAAATGAACTATATGCTTATCTCTAACGGTTTAGAAATTAGCTATTGGTCCACGATAGGAGTGGACACACTGTATATACACTGCAAAAAATGAACTGCTGTTTTTACAGTATGATACTGGCAGCCGAGTTCCAATTTAAAACTGTAAAATGCACAGTAATAAGTTTAAAAACTAGCAATTTTAGTTTCTCACTGTAAAGTTAAAAATTTTAGTTCATTGCCGTAAAATTTAGCTGTATTCTACTGTAAAAACAAAATCATAATAGCGGTAGCAGAGATTCCAGTTTAAAACTGTAAAATGCACTGTAATAAACTGTAAAAGTAGTAATTTTACAGTTTATTGCTGTAAAATTAGCAATATTGCAGTTTAGTACTGTGAAGTTAACAATTTTACAGTTTAGTACGGTAAAATAAGATATAGACAGCTTATTACTATAAAACTAGCTGTATTATACTGTAAAAAGAACATTCATTTTTTAGTGTACTCATTTCCGAGATACGCTTTTCTGTAATGCGCTGCTATCAGTAAAGCAGACCCATATGACTTTGGAATGTAATAGAATGTCCTTGACATTGTTGCCGATTCATTTACTAATCAAAAAATGAAGGGGCAAATACACCGCAAAACTGTGGGCACATGCATGAATGCGTGGGAGCTACCGATTCAATTGCAACCCAAATCTTGGATATCAGTACATGGATAGTGATTTTAGAATGCTAAGAAAAATGTGTTTATTGCAGCTGCGGATGGCACGAACGTCACTTATAGTATTGACATGGAAATGCTTGAAGGTGGTCTTCTCAAAAGGAGTGTTTTTGACGTGAACATTGAATCTGCCGAAGGGATGTCGAACCTTCTTACAGTTAAGTGACAACTTCAATATCTTTTTTTCCCCGGAATTTGTAAGTTAAAATTATATTAATACGTGATGTATTTGCCCTCAGTTCATCTATAGCTTAGGTAAGTTTTACATATTTTCTTTAGCAAAGACATTTATTCTAGAAATTAATTTCTTTTTTTTTTCTTAATCCAGAAATTCCTCTAAAATTCAAAGGCTTGCTGCAGTACTTTTTCACTACAGAGAAATCAATTAGTTTTTTGCTCCGTACTCAGAGGTTGAATGAAATCCGTTATGTAGCATTAATGCTCTTACAGTCAGTTGAGAAGTAGTTTTTTTGTTACTCCGTTTCAAGTCCTGTAGAACTGTACTCTATATGGGGTAGTATTACGACTGACAAGTGTACACTAAATCACTACAATCTCAAAATAAAATAATCAGCTCGTTATTCTAAGTATCGCAAACAAAATCCTCAATAACTGACTGAAAACACCATATTAGCTCCACATAAAGCGTATTTAAACCATGTACACACCAGCGTTTTATATGCGTAACCGGCTAAATAGGTCCGTATAAATGAATTCATACTTACAAACCATGACATTCTGTATTTAAACCTTTTGTTGTTTAGTTATGATGAATTACCAAACGAAAATACAACTCCGGATTTACAATTGATACTCTTATGAATCATGGCAATTTGTATTTGAACCTTTCATTATTTAGCTTTGATGAATTATCAAAAAATAAATAAATAAATAGAAAATAAATAAAATCCGGATTTAAAAAAAATTATACTTTTAAGAATAATGGCAATCTGAATATTAACCCTTCATTACCTAGTTATGATGAATTCTGGAAAAAAATATAATCCAGTTTTGAAAAATTGATACTCTTATGAATCGTGGCAGGTTATTTGAACCTTTCGTTTTTTAGCTATGATGAATTGAAGGGCTTGGAGGATGAAGGGGCTAAGTTACATTTTCAAAAATGAGCACTCTGTACAATGGTAAGCCGTGGATACAGGTAAAAAAAATAAAACTTGGTACATCAAACAGTAGATGTCAATAGACCAATATTATACGCACACTAATGACAAAACCAGAAAACAAAAAAGCTACTACAACTGCAACAATAAAACTTTGAACTTCAATTACCCTCAATTTCTGTTTTGTCACTTAACATTTTCATCTCCCAAGCCCTTCAATTAAAAAAAAGAAAAAAAAAAAAGATTTGAGCATGACATGTAATTTCTAACAGCTTTAATAAAATAGATGCCCCCCATTTCAATGCGTTTACATAAACATTTTCTAGGTAGGCATGTTTGCGGAAGGGCTTGCGTCCTTTGCTGGTGGTTCTTCAGATGGAGACAATGATCAAAGCCCATCCGCTGGTATGGAATTGACTTTGCTTGGCTCTTCTCTTCGGCCGTACATTTTCTTCAGTAGCACATCGGAGCTCATGAGCCATGCTTGGTCTGGTACAGCAAGCGAGCCAACACCTGCGTTACAGGTAATACAACTCTTGAGCTAAATATTGTCTATCTTTTTTCAGGTTTATTAACATTTTAAAGCATTGGTAAAAACATTTTTCACATCATCATGTTTTTTTTCCCAGTGCCTCTATATCAAACCATTGCTTTTGCCAGTAACAGGGCTAGATAAAACTTTTTTTTTTTCATTAAATATTCATTTTTGCTCGCAATCCCATCTCCATGTTTTGATTATAAAAAAATAAACAAACGCTCAGAATCTTAAAAATTTCTTCCATTCTTTGGTAGAAAAATCCTATTTCTAGCATCACTGTTCTTTTTTTAGCGAAAAGTTCAAAATAGCTTAAAAGCAATATCAAAACATTTCTATTTTGTACATGTTCCAAGTCGGAAGTAGTAAACGACCGCAGCAAATATTTTTGAGCCTTTCAAAATATATGAAAATAATACCCAAACGTCTCTTTTTTCTGCTTGTTCTACTTCAGAAGTATGTTTAACGTCATCTCTTTTATGTATATTTTCTATGTCACATTTTTTTCTTACATGTTAACCATAAAAAACAGGCCTGGCTCACAGGCCTGAAAATTAGAAGGTTGTTTACGTTTGCATTTTCAACAGTAACTCGTGAAAGAAAATCAGTTGGGTATACCCGAAAAAAAATGTGATCAATCATTATTGAACGTCCTTGTATTATGAATAATTCCAATGTATTCTTTTATGCACAAAAAGGTGTTCGGGGAGTAAAGTATATCTGCGCAGTAGCTTTCGTTTTAACACCGATTTCAACAAAGCGTAATTGTTTCATCAAACAACCATTCATTATTTAACTCCAATGAGGCATTTTTTTAAGCATCAAAACTACTGCCTACTCAGCCTGTTATTTTGTTCTGATTAGCTTTGTTAATTGTTCTGGTAGAAACAAAGTAGTAATGTCTGCCCTGCTCTAAAGAGTAGCTTTTCATTATTCTTGAAAAAAAAAAAAAAACCTACCAAGAGAAAGGTAGTGAACTATTTTATGATCTGTTCTTTTGTAATAGCCGAATGAATCACGTTATATTTGATAAGAAAAACAAACAGAAACAGTTGAATAACTGTGAAGGATATTGCAAATTGAAAAAGATTCCACTCAGCGGTTGCTATTAATAAATGAAATGTATGACTGTGAACTTATTCTAAAACTTGTTTGAAAAGTAACTTGTCTCTTGAAAACTATTCAAAAAACATTATAAAGGCTGCCAAATAGAAATTATATAAAAAAGAAAAAGTTGCAATTTTTTAAAATTCTAAGTTTGCATATGATTTTTACTCACCGCTATAAAACTGTATAAAATATGAATAAAAAAATCATAATTTGGCAAGAAAAAAGTAAATAATATATAAACATAATATAAAAAATGCGTTTACTCATGCATGCACGTTACACATTCAGACATCTTAAGTTCTATCTTTTTGAAAGAATTTAAGTCAAGTCAAATCAAGATGAGAGTAGGGTTTCAACATGCAAAGGAAATAGTCCATAGAATGTACGACACCATGGAGTGCAAGCTATTTAAATACGTTTATAATTTTAATTTTAAATGTATATTGTATAAAAACAAACTTCGTGCTAACCATAACAGTTATCTGGTGGCCTCGAGTTTGGTGCCCACTCGATTGGCCCACTTCCCACTCTAGAAGAATTTTTATTACGCGTTAAATTCAGAATGTACTGTACTGTGTAAAGTACTACGAAATAGATGTTACGCCGTCGTTCAGACATTTTTGAAATCTTGAGGCTTATACGTAGAGCATTGTTAAAAGTTGAAATTTTTTTAAAATGGGAGTGTAAGAATGACTGCTAGGGTGTAAAATGGAAAGGAAAAGATTGCTGTATAATTTTAAGCAGTGGTAAACGATATCAGTGAAAAAAGGAAAAATTCATTTATTTCTACCTCTGACAACTTTTATAACGGGATACTTGAAACAACATGAAAGAGTTTCATCCATATTTAGCTCTTACATTTTTTGGTGTGAAAGGATATCTTTAGGCATTTACATTACATACATTGTACCTGCATGACCAGTTTTTTTAATACATTTTCCAAACTATGTTTTTTCTTTTTTGTGATCTAGCTTAAAAGATAAATCTCTTCATGCATTATTTTGCTGGTTGTTAACTTTTTAACTATCACCTATAGTATACTTGACTATGTATCTGCAAGTTCATCAACATACCAAGCAAAATAGCATGTAAAGATAAGGAACTTGCTGGTATATAGTCACATATACTAAAGTGATTATTATTAACTTTTTAACAATCACCTATAGTATATGCGACTAAATCTGCAAGTTCATCACCATGCCAAGCAACATAGCATATAAAGATATATAGCTTGCAGATATAACTTGCGGATATTTAGTCACATATACTATAGTGGTTGCGATAAACTCTCGATTATCCGTCAGTGGGTTATCCGCTGGGCAGATTATCCGAGAGGGTTTCTGAGGTTAAAAAATCTTTTACTTGTGATTGTTTCGGAAAAGAAACAATCACAATTAAAAGATAAAAAGATCACAATTAAAAGATAAAAAGAAAAAGCACGAATTTAAATTTTGTTTTTCAAAACATTTCTTACAAAAGAGTGTGGTGTATTTCATTCAATAAATTATTTTACCTCGGCTTTACCGTAAATACCACTTTATAGATTTTATATGCTTGAGAACCTTTAATACAATTAATTTTTGAACCTATCTTCACTGTTTGAACGTATCATGTTTTAAGTTTAATGCAATTATTTTTAAGCAAAATACGTTTTTTGTCTTTTTTGCCCCTTATGTTATGCTTTTTTCAGATTATCCGCGATTTTCGTTATCCGCGATACCCGTGCCACCAAATTCAGTGGATGATAGGCAGTGTACTGTATTAACTTTTAACAATCACTTATAGTATATTTGACTATATATCTGCAAGTTCAACACCATAACCAAACAAAATAGCGTGTAGAAACAAGGAACTGAAATATTTTAATCATAAAAGCGTTTACTGCTAATGACTTTTAAACGAATGAGTGTTGAAAAGGAATTTTGTGTAATTTCAGGGCATCTTTCTCCTGAGTGATGATGAAAATGTGATAGTTTTAAGCAATGGTATGACTGTTCGACTGGAGACAAGAGCCGTTCTTTCCACAGATTTGTCTGCATCTATACAGATATCTCTTTGGAGCAGAAACTCACAGTCTCAAGTTAAAAATGCGTAAGTGAAGAAAATTAATTATAATTTAAAATAATATTTATCCTCTCCCCATCAGCATAAGTACACTGTAAAAATGAAGGTTGTTTTAACAGTATAATACAGCTAATTTTATGGTAATAAACTGCAAAGTTTCTGATTTTATAGTAGGGGAAGACCGCCTATATTGGACCCCCTAAGAACAGGAAGCCTGTGTCGCTCAATGTGAAGCAAAACGGAAATGCAAAATATAGCATCGTGAGCTAAATTTAATCAGGAACCGCCCTAGGAGCTTATATTTTCTAAAAATATGAAAATTATTTTTTTAAAAATTATCTTATAAAAAGTTGCAAAAGTCCAATTTAGGCATATATGCGCGTAAATTGAACCATGCGCTTCCTAAATTGAACCATACCTGGAAAACGTAGAAAAATTTATATTTGAACTATACAGCTTTTTTCAAGGATTTGCAATAGAATATCTTTTGCTTGGGCCTCACTTAGGCAGTGTTGATAAACTTGCCGATGGCATTTCATACAGTTAAACATGTTTTGTACTTCATCTCTATGACAAATATTGCAATAACAATTGTTTTGTGCAGTTTCTTGCTTCTTCTTGTGTGACTTTTTCTACTCTATGCCTCTTTTATACGGCGTTAGAATGATTGCTGAGACAGCCTTCCTTTTTGTTCCTTCTAATTTTTTAAACAAAGGTGATATGTGAGCCGGCTTTACAAAATCATAGTTAGAGTTGGTAATCATGTTTTGATGAGAACTATCCGCCGATTCTGCAGAATTTGTACTAGCTAAGTCGTAGCTAGCTCTTGTACATGGTGTACCGAACATGTAACGTGTTCACTTTGATTAGTTTTATCTGGACTACTTGCCTTTAATTCTGCTGCAGCCAAGTCAATGTCATTAAACACATGTCAATTAACAGGCCAAACTGCTGTTCTTTGGAATCAACTCAGAGCATTTGCCATGGCCTTAATTGCGGCTTGCCCATAAGAGTTACCAAACAGTTCTCTTATGCGATGTTATATAATGGATTTCATTAAATGTTCTCGCATCCATGTATCACATGCTCGATTAAAATATGAAGACAGACTGACTAAAAACCACATCTAAGTGCATAATGTGCTTAAAGAGAAAGCATTATTATGTCGTTCTCGTTAGAAAAGTTTATTGCATCAATGTTCTTTGCCTATCCGTTTTAGAAGGATATTCTTTTTACATTGCTTGGCTTAACAGTTTTGATGAAAGGTTGTATCAATTGTGCAAATTATCGTTTGTGATTTTTTTTTTTTTTTTGAACAAGCATATTGCTCACCAGGGAAGCTTTTACGATAAGTTCATACATGTAACGTAATCTTTTGAAAATAAGCATGGGGAGCTTGCACTCATGCAGCAAATAACCAGTGCGTTTCTACCACGTTCACCACTCATTACTGATGCAATCTGATGTTAACCTCTATACGTCAATATATTTTGGGACTTTTGGACAGTGAAAAGACCGGCTTCATCTACATTGAACATTTTAGTAGCATATAAATTGTTTCCAAAATATCGAAGAATTTCATATTTTTCTCTCAGTAAACCAGATTAAATGTTATTTAAGTTAATAACTATGTTTAACAACTAGAAACTGCAGTTTAATGGATGAAGAGAGAAAAAAAAAAAACATACATTTCTGCTTGATAAAAAAGTTTAAATGAATATCCTGAATAGGTGTTAAAGTATGCTTAAAATAATTTTAACTACGCTATTATATAAAACGAGTCACTTATTTTATGTTACGATTAATAAAAAGTATCGTTTAAAATCATATTCTTAAATTGGACCACCGGTCCAATATAGGAAAATTTTTTCGGTCCAATAAAGGAAAACACGCCATTTTTTATTCTTCAGCTCATAGCTCTGTCAAAAACTATCACAATAGCGCATGTACATAGATCGATGTAATCCTTATTAAACACAGATTATAATACTGTAACAGCATTTTACCGCAATTCACAAGTTTTTGAGTTATCTTTCTAGAAACAAGTCCGCAAAATTAGATTTCTAACGTTTTCAACACAAATCAAGCCGTAACTTACGCTAAATAGTTCAAAGACCGGTGAAACTTCATACACATTGATTTTATTCCTAAAACTTTATGTTTCTACTATTAAAGTGTAGCACAGATCTCTGTACTAGATTTTAAGCCCGAGGTTCAATTTAAGCAGTGGTCCAATATAGGCGGTCTTCCCCTACTAAACGGAGTTTAGTACTATAGAATCAGTACTTTATAGTTATTTAGTACTTTATAGTTTCCCAAGTAGCATCCACTCATCGGATTTTGCTCGGCCGATCAACAAACTCCTCGTAAACTGATCCTGTAACGCACGATGACATTGTTCCGATCAGTATCCGAGCACGGTTTTCGATGAGCTACTTTTCATCGGAAAGCGATATCCTTCCGATCAACTTTCCCGATGAAAATAAGATGAGCTATATTCCATCGGAAAACGATATCCTTCCGATCAAGTTTCCCGATGAAATTCCTCGGCACGGGACTGTTCTGCTCGTAAATTGCTCCAAATCTCATCGTATTCTCATCGGATTTTGCTGCTCGGATTTTGCTCGGCCGATAAGACATATTGGATCATCGGCCGATGAGAATTTCATCGGGTATTGATGAATGGCCGATCATCGGCCGATGAGATGATGCTGCTAGGGTTATTGCCGTGCATTTTAAAGTTTTAAACTGAAACCTCTGCTCCTGGTATTATATTGTTGTTTTCACATTATAATGCAGCTAAATTTTACGGCAATAAACAGTAAAAGTGCTAACTTTACTGTAAGGAACTAAAAGTTCTAGTTTTACAGTTTATTACTGTGCATTTTGCAGCTGTAAATTAGAAACTCGGCTGCCAGAACTATACTGTAAAAACAACAGTTAATTTTTTGCAGTTTATTGTTACTTTCATTACTACTGGAACTTTGGATGTATGATAACCAACACACGCTCACTCAAGACTAAATGTACTGTATTTTTATGCGCTTTTTATTAAAACTAATTTCATATTTTAATTAGAATACTAATATTATATAACAATCTAATTACTGAAAATAATTTCTTTTCCTTTGTGGTACATATTTACAATCACTGGTAATAGTCTTAAAATTACAGATAGAATCTCAATATTACAGGTAAATTTTTATGTTCAATTTTGAGGTAAATGATGTATTTAATGAAATGTTACGCTTAGTGATTGCAAAACCGGTATACCGAATACCGGTATTTTGAGCTATTTTCCAATCTCGAAATACCGGTATTTACTGAGGCAAAAT
>JAXGGA010024046.1:0-12641 GCA_038373865.1 Uloborus plumipes
CATTATACTCTGGAAGAAAATCACTTTAAATTCCGAAGATTGTGCTTCTAATTGCGATCGTAAAATTTATCTTTTTTCGTCTAGATCTGGAATAACAAACATCGATTAAGAATTTTTAACTTGGTAGTTATTTCGTAATGTTTTACTGATATTAGATTAATCTCATTTTTGCATTGTGATAAGAGAAATAATGTATGGAGGTTTTAAAAATCTAAGTTTTAAGATACACTACCGTTAATGTTGAAAGTCCCTGTGTTGTGAAAAAAATCGTTCGCAATCCGCCGCTATGTGTGTGCCTCAAAAAATACGTGTTCAGAGACTGTGGACAGCCAGTCATTTCTCTTTCTTGCTGTTTTCTTTCTTTCTTTCTCTTGGAGTAATTATTCACCTTAAAATTTTCTCTTCACAACACAATTTTTATGTTATTTTTTAGCATAATTATTTTTTAATTGAAGTTTTTGCTATGTTTCTTCCCAGTAAGCGCAAAGCAGTGCTGTGCGGCGATTATACATTTTAATTTAATTATCATACGCCAAATCAGGTCTGTCGTTTCAAAGTAATCCACTGAAGGGTAGGTACTCAGTGGGGGCAAACCCACAGTCTACACACCCTCATAGTGGGGACACAGGAACTGCTATCCGCTGACTAGATATAGACAGGGGTGCCCACAGGGGGGGGGGGGATTATGGCGCAAGTTGCGCCATCGAAATTTTTGGGGGGGATTTTTTAAACTAACCTTTTTATTTCCGTTTAAATTATTCTTTAATTTTTTTAGTGTTAATTATTTCTTTTATTTACTTATTATTATTTATTTATTTGTGTGTGTATGCGCTTGGAATGTCTGGAATAGAAAAAAAGCGATTCTATTCTGCGCGTAATTATAGTACTTTTAAAATATTAATAATACGTAAAAAAATAATAGTTACAATTAAAAAAAAAAAAATAAATAATATTTAAAAGAATAAATAAAATAAAAAATAGGGATAAAAATAAAGTATAAGAGGGTTGTGAAAAGTTTTGGGGGGGAATTTGCGCCATTGAGCTTGGGGGGGATGGGCACCCCTGGATATAGATCTAGTCAGTCTAACCTTCGTTGCGGGTGGAAGTTGGGGATTTAGCCTGACCCAGGCAGCACCATGTGGAGGTCCTATGCATTACTGTCTGGGATGACAAGGGATGACATGTACGTATTCTTCAGTGAAGAAGCAAAAAAAAAAAAAAAGGAACACACATGTGAAACATATCTGTAATGTTTCTAAAAGCCAAGGGCTCTTGACCCATGGAATTGACGGACCTGTGCTTAACGACTTTGGTTCAACTGATTTTGATTTTTTTTGCAGTCAAAAACCCAGCTTGACGCTACTATTGACAAGTAATAATTTGTCAGTGAAGAGCAAGTTCTCTTAGATTTGTAGACAACATTTGCATTCAAATGTATTATTTATTCATTTTTTTACCACTGTATAAGTCATACAATTATGACACGTGTAAGTATATCTCTTTCAAAAACGCACGTTGAAAAGTTTCATACTGTGACTCAAATTACCGAGTTTTCCTCTCTTTAAAAAGTTTTTCACACTTTCTCATCTTCCATTCTGATAGCAGCTCGTAAAATCCCAAAGTTTTTAAGTTGTGTCAGCATCCGCCGAGAAGAAAAAAAAAACTTGCAGGAGAAATTTCTTCAAGAGAGTCACTTTTTTGGAAAGTGATTTTTATTCCTTTATTTCTTTTTATCCATTTAAAAGGATTCGGGGCAGCTCTGAGCAGACTTCTTAATAGCGAATTTGGCGCCTACTTGCTGCCTGGCGACCTTCTTCCAGGTCTGATCTGCGACCCTCCCACCTTGCGATTTGTATGCATTTATGCGACTGGAGAGGCACTCATTAGTCATTAGGAGGCCGAGTGTGTGTAAAAAATGAAGAGTGTAACAATGTGTTGAAACGGATTTATAAGGCACTTTGACTTTATTGATCGAGATGGTTCGGATTTGTGAAATGTGATTTCATAAGCAATGTCTGGACTTGGAATTTTTCTGCGAGAAGATGCTTATCCCTCTTCCCACCTTTCAAAAAAAAAAAAAAATGGAAATAGGTTTTTAATACTGGGGCTTGATAATTATAAAAAAGAAAGCATTTCGTACATGATTAGATACAGTGCCCTGCCCACCACTAATAAAATCACTGGATTATAAAATCTGCCGCATTATAAAATAAAATCTGGAAGAACGGAATCATTACTATACCAAAACATGTTGAAACCATCCTTTAAGAAAATCATTAGCGCCGTTTTATGCAATCAAGTTTTTGGAGAGTATATGTTAAAAACGGGGTGGGGTGGGGGAACGCACTTTTTCTTGTCTGAATAAAACCATAATTTTCTTTCTCTTCTAGGAAACAGAGTTCGACTGTTCATATCATTCAATTTGAGTATAAATCGTTCGCTAGAAAAACATGCCTAAACGTCAAGATTTAAGAATTCTTTTTTCATTCATTATTCTGTTTCTCAGACAACAATGAGCCAATTTCTTAAAACCCTTGTGTAATTTAAAAAATGTACTTTTTACATATGAGTTAAATTCGAATTGTGTTTCAATTAACTTAATTTTAAATATAGATAATAGTTATTAATTTATATTTTGTTTTCAATTTAAACATTTTCTTTTTCCAATTTTATCTATGCCGGTTAACAAAATCAGCCGCTTAATAAAATCAAATATCCTCGGCACAAATGAGATTTTAATAAGCGGTGAACACTGTATTTTGAACTCTTCTACAAACGTAGTTCACGCATTGAAAATAAAATTCTCCTCAGATATTTAGTCGAGCGTAATTTCACGATTTCTGTTCTAAATAAAAATTTAGTACTTATTTCACAAAGTTCTTCTTAATACCCGGTAGAACGCACATGGATGGAAGCAAAAATTGGTGTATATGCTAGACTCATTTTTGGCATTTCTCTCAGGAATTTAAATTTCTTAACAGCCGGCAGTATTACAATGCAAAATGTTATGGGGCTCGGGGTGAATTGATGTCGAAACGCCGTTCCGACATTATTTTTCTGGAAAAATTGATTCCCATTTCACATAAAATTGATCATGACTCAGTATTCAATTACCCTTCCGGAACTGAAAAGTTTACGGATTAATTCTTGGTCGGTTTCCCCAACGTTTTTACTGCCCGGGGCTCCCCGAGGTTGAAGTCGGGCGCTGATTGTTATTAAAAAGGTATGATTCAAATTTGAATCGTTGTGGTTATTTTTTAAATGTAACTTTTAAAATCAAAATTTGTCTTGCGTTCAATTTGAGGGTGGAGAAATAGGAATAGAACGGTTAAAAAGAATGATGTGACATCTTCTTTTCTCTAATGACGACTACAATTAGTATAATCCAGACACATTTAATGATTTTCTTTATCAAAAACTATCTTCCTTAATCTTAAGAAAGACTCCCCTTTCCACCCTTCTTCAGAGAGAAAATAATTTTGGACACCTTATACCAGCACTTACTTATTTTGAACTGCATTTATGTCCGTTCATTCCTTCTACATACACGAGTTTTTGACTGCCTTGAATATTTTATATATGCGTTATAAATTGCACAATCTGCCAAGTATAAGTGTCCAAGTACATTGCTCCCACCGTTCATTCTGCTCTGAATATTATTCCAAAACATTTTTTTTTCTATTATGTTTCTCCATTCGCTTCTTTCTTTTTGAATTTACACATCAATGTATTTTTTACTGTTGCTATTGCACCGTTTGTGTTTACTCTTTCGATGAAAATGAGTGACATTCTTTCTGGGTTTTATTGATATGAAATTCCTTCTGTTTATATTCTTGTGTGTATCTTATTTCACGCAATGAGATCGCATAATCTAAATAAAATAAAATACAGTAAAAGAAATGAAAAATAGATAACAATCTGAGGAACTGTTTAGCTATAATATAAACACATTTTTGCAAATGTATAAATTGCTTTTCAAATTCCTATTCTACTGATAGAATGGCAAAATTATTGTTTAAGATAAATTAAAATAAAAATTTATTTCGAGGTGTTTGTCTCCGGTATTTTCATGTTCGACAACGCTGGTATTTCAGAAAAACCAATTTTCTAAAATTTAAGATAATCGAAGTGAAATTGGGGAATTAATATATTTATTTTCACCATCATGTATTTAGAGCGCTGCAAGGGTGATTTTCATCCGGTTTTGGAACGGAATTTCGGTATTTGTTTCTGCGTTAATACACCACCTCCGATTCTGCCCCCCCCCCCCTTCTCCAAATTTTCGGCGATTGTGACGATTATTATTGTATTTGTTGGGAGGCAAATCAAGTAAAATGATGAAATGAAAATTTTCAACGTAATTCTGCGACTTTTATGCGAGTCAAAAAATTATAATTTGAATATCTGGTTTGATATTTTTTTTATTTCAATTACGTCGATAGTTTTTTATAGTATCATTATCGTAGACAGTTTACAATAAAATTATTAATTTTTTTTTTTTGCCCTAGATAATTTTTTTAAGTGCGACTTTTATACTTTAACGCCTTTCAATTTTGAAAATCGCGATCTCCTTACATCTGTTATGGGAATTGGATTTTCTGCATTTTTGATGTGTATGTTTTGGTAAGATGCAAGCAAAAAAAAAAAAAAAAAAAAAACTTTTTATTTTTCTAAAATACCATTAAATTGAGAAAATTTAAACGAGATTCCTTTGAGAATGTCAGTCAAAAAGCTAAATGTTGAATTACAGGCTGAATTTTATTCTTATTTCAATTATTTTGAGTATTTTAAAATGCATTCATTTTGCATTCACCTTAAAAATAATTTTTGGGGATAATTAATATAATACCAGATCAAAAGTAACTTTGTAACTCATTTCACAATTTCACTAAGCGACACACTACAAAAGAACCCAAAATAATGTATTAATGCACAACAAAGCAGAAAAGCTGCTTACCTGTGTTTCGGAGTGACAAGGAACCCTTTTATCAACACAAATAAAGTAAGCTAAGTAAAAGTAAAAAGAAAGTTATTTAAAAGGCGCATTTGTAAGCCTTTCGGATTTTTTTAAAAATTAAATTTAAAGCGTTTTATGGTTAAAATTTCTTGGCACTTTTATTTTTTGGGGATAATTAGTATAATACCAGTTCAAAAGTAACTTTATAACTCATTTCACAATTTCACTAATCGACACACTACAAAAGAACACAAAATAATGTATTAATGCACAACTATGCAGAAAAGCTGCTTACCTGTGTTTCGGAGTGACAAGGAACCCTTTTATCAACGCAAATAAAGTAAGCTAAGTAAAAGAAAAAAGAAAGTTAATTAAAAGGCGCATTTGTAAGCCTTTTGGATTTTTTAAAAAATTAAATTTAAAGCGTTTTAGGATTAAAATTTCTTGGCACTCTTATTTTTGTTTTGCAATTCATCCTTTCTATAAAAGCAATTTTGCTTTTGTTGGAAAGAAAGAAGGAAAATAATTTCGCTTAGAAGTGCAAAATTGGATTTTTATTATATTTTAATTAAAAAAGTGGACGTTTTGAACGTGAATTAATCATTCGTCTCGACTATTTTTGAAAAGGTGTGAGTTCATTTCTTTTCCGAGAATTGAACAGAAAACGTGCTGATGCAATCAGTTTATGAATTTCATTTCGCCACATTGATATTTTTGCTTCTTCGTGGAATTGAAAACTATTCGCTGAGCGAATCAGTTGCGAAAAATGACAGAAAAATAATCATGACTAAAATTGGATTCAAAGATTGCCTTGCTCAGGATTTTTTTTTTTTTTTCAGCGATATTTGATGATTTGGTATTTCCAATTTTGCCTCCAGAGAATGTGGTGAAAAGGAAGGGTCATACAGGACAAATTTGCTGTATATATCCTTTCTGTAGAGTAGATGATTTGCATTCGTCTTGCAAAAGTAAAACATTTATTTACTAATTTATTTTTCAAAAATTATTTCCTGCGTAGATATCCAGGTTAGCGGCCGCGACCAACGGGTAACCATTTCTTTGAAAAGTTCTACAAAAAAAAAAAAAAATTTAAAAATTCAGGAGACTTTTACGGTAAATGTTACTGTAAAATGTAGCGTTTACAGTAGAGAAAGTTTTTACTGTAAATTGTACCATGAAAAAGAAACGATTATAGCGCTAATTGATACGCCACGCTACTTATTGAGCGAAGCACCTAACATCCTAATTTCCGTTCACCAGATGTGCCCTATTTGGTGCAGTGCACAGCGAAAGGTGTGGCGAAATCAGGGTCCTGGGTTCGATCCTTGCCGCTCGCATCTCACGCTTTTTATGTTTCGTTTTCTCTACCTTAACATTTTACAGTAAAAAAATATTTTACGGTAAAAGTTACTGGCAACATAGATGCCAGTAACCTTTACCGTAAAAATTCAGGAATTTTTTTTATAGTGTATCAGTAGTCAAAAGTGGCGATCTCCAGGGTTTCTTTATTTGTTAAAAATCAGATACATTTGTAAAATATTTTCGTTTGCTGTGTCTTTAAATTGAATAAATATATTTATTAAATTATTTTTGTTGTTTTTGTAGAGTATGATAATCTCTTATATTACTAACAGAAAATACGTTATTTTCTTTCTTGCGCGACGAATGTACTTTTCAACATGGCTAATAAAAGTGCAAAAGTGGCTGCCATTTTTTGTGGCTCTGGTAGCCAGTGGTTTGTCCAAAAATGAATCCGACTCTTTTACTCCTTACTCCTTTACGCTTGGCCTTCAAATGGAGGGATCTAGGAGTACCAGGGGGTACCATAGTAATGGCGTTAAAAGTTTCGGGCTGTAAAAAAAAACGAGTTTTAAACTTATATTTTTGTATTTATTTTTACGTTTGACACAAATAGAAGAGGCCCACTGAATGATCTGGCAGGGTAAAACTCTATATTAGCGGTCGGCAATGGCAACCAAAAAATAAAGTCCCAGTCGCCAAAAGTGGCTACCATGTTTTTGTTTATTTCTTAAAAACAATATCGCTCTACGAAAATACTCTTCTACTCCCGCCCTTTCTATTGATAATCTTTCTCTCTCAGCACATTGTTAACAGCCGGTTCACTTTTTGCGCTATGAATATAATTCATATAAAAATCATACTGTAACTCTGGAGCACTGATGTTTAGGAGTTAGGGTCTTCCTTTTACTTCCTGAAATGCATCCTGCAAAAATTTGCGACCGCGAAAGGAACCCCTCACAGGCACTCATTTTGAACATGGAATCCATCGTTTTGAGTCTCTAAGTTACATGTATACAATTTTGATTTTGGTAACTTAAGCCTAATCATCATAAACGACAACAACTTGGTTCGAACTAATATCTTCCTCTGAGCATACATTAAATCTGCACTCTTGTAGTTGTACCAATGTTTGAGTTGTACCAATTAGAGAAATAAAATAGTATGCTGTTTAATCTAACCCTCTTAATTTGAATCTCTTTTGAAACTAAGAAGATTTGGTTGTCATAAATCGATTTTTAGCTTGTAAGATGATTTTCATCAGTAATTTTTAAGTTGTCAAAGTATTGTTTTCACTCTCGTCATTTTCCTGAAGGAAAATTAATGTCCTTGAAATTGATTTTTGTTTAGTTAAATTTTTAACGATTTGTTGTATTGTGTATAAAAAGTAATTAGTAAATTTTGTTTCTTGATCGTATTCCCCAATTTCGCAGACATTGAGAACTGACGGGTCAATGTCTTGAAAAAGACAATGAATCGGGAAAGTTTTGAATGAATATGATCTGGAGTATTGTTTCTCGTTTCCATCATTATTTTTTTTTTTTTTCAAATGCAGGTGGTAATATATTTCATGGCCGATATACGAGTGATAATCGACTTGTGATTGGCTGCGGTTTGTGGTTACCACCTGCGTGTTCCGCAAACACGCGTGTGTGGATGGCTCAACAGGATGCGAAAGAGCGGTGTCATACCTGTGGATTTTAGCCTGAACTTGGGATTTTGTGATATTTTATTAGCCTGAATTCGTATTTGGAGCAGTTAATTTTCGATACATTCGGCGACTTTCATATTCAATAAAAGTTACAAAAGTGGTGATCGAGTAGTTTTAATTCAACGCAACCCCCGATTCAATCACAACTTTTATTTTTCATTCAACTACCTAACAGGAGCAGCATAATATACAGATGTTTAATGCCAGAAGTTGACTGGGAAAAAGAAGTTGTGGTTGAATCGGGAGTGTGCGTTGAACGAGTTTTCTTATTATATGTATACCCCTTTTAAGTCCGACGTGTTTCTCTGATCTATACTTTTATGCGGTTTCAGGCCGCATTTTATTCAATGCATTTTATGGATAAGATTGCTAATTGTTAATTCTAAAAATGCTAGGCAGCTTAAGTAAAGGGCTTAGTAACCTATTTGAAGAACTCGGTACCAGAAAGAGACAGCTATATTAAAAAAAATAAATAAATAAAAATTCATTTTTGAAGATTTTGTTTGCACATTCAGTATTAGGCTAAACTTTGTCTGCAGGCAACCAAATGTAATGATTGTTAATACCGTTAAAACACTTAAATTCGCGAACCTCAACTCTCGCGAAAATGAAGATATATTGGGGACTATGCGAGCTGAAAATTTATATGAACAAAACCGAAAGTTGAAAAATCCGCCGTGGGAAAAAAAAAAAAAAGCTGTAGCTTAAATTTTACCGATAACGACGGGCTCTCGAAAATTGATGTTTTTACAGTGTAGCCTATATAATTTAGCATATCTCTCCTTTTGACAAACAGTGGAGCTGCTTCCTTCTTGGACCAAGGTATTGAATTCCTCATAATAACACAGTCGCTTGTATATATTTTTCTCTGCGGTCTAACCAACACCCAGAAACTTAATTTATACCTCCCAGCGAGAGCTATCGCACTATAGGAGCCTTGAATTTAATGATTACCGACATTTTGGATTCGTTTACAAAGGAAATGTAATTTCCCGGCTTATTACCAGGAATCCCGATTTTCGATAACAGCTATTTACTTTAATGCATGCTCTGCCTTTGTCCAATACCTCTTTTCAACCCGCTTTGCATCTGGTAATGAGTAGGTTCACAACTTTCTACCTGAAATGATCTGCTGTTTTTTTTTTTTTTCTTTTCGTTTCTTTTTTTTTTTTTTTCTCATATTCCTTTCTTTGCTTTAGGGAGTTTTTTAACGCGAATCTTAAGTACACGTTGCAATGTGCCGGTTTTTTGGTCAGTAGGGTGACGAACAGACTCTTCATTGTGAAACTTTTGATTTCTTCGACCAATTTATTCGAAAAACGTCAGGCTGAACACTTTCCAGTCGTTCACTTCCTGCTTGAATACATGCCGCGAGAAGTGTTTTCAAAAGGTGTTAGTAAAATTCCATCATCGGCAGGGTGGAAGGACCCCTTGCTGGTGAACGTAATGAAGCACCTTCAAGTCTGATATAAGTGCTCATTTAGAAAATTACTACAGATTTTCCTTCTCGAGTCTTCTATCAATGGAGGAAGCCAATTTCAGGATGTTTTAAGTTGTATTTGAGTAAAGATAAAACAAGTCCGAACTTAAGAGTTATTGTTAATAAATACTTTTATAGATTTTGTCAGTTGGGTTATACTTAAAGTAGAAACAAATAACATGAAATATTTAATTCTTAAAATTAAGCAGTCTGTACTCAATGTCGTTTATGAGTCTGTATTTTTTTAACTAAGTCTTTAATTTTAGGATTAGTTCTTGAGAATCCTAAGAAGTTTAAGTATTTTAAGTGCTATAAAATAATTTTCAGCGGTATTTTAATTTTTACGCATTTACAGCAAAAAATATTTGTTTAGAAATGTATTATGAATTAAATCTATAACAGCAGCAGACGGCTAAAGTGTGTAAATATGAAAAAGACAAAGAATTTGAAAATATCAGCACTTTTTTCATCATCTTGAAAATCATGAAGCCTAACTCTGAATGAATACTTAAAATTTGTGCAAAATTTTCTCCATGTATCATTGGAAAATATTAAATTTGGATTGCCACTTGCAATATTAATTCTAATTGCTTTATTCTTTTTCATCAAAGTAGAGAGAAATAAACTGAAGTTTCATTATAAAATAATGAAGGTAGCTTATACTGGTTCAGGAAACTTTTCTGTACAATCTTAAATTTAAATTGCTTAAACGCCGGATAAGAGATGAAAAAGCTAAATTCAATTGCTATTTTTCATGTCCTCATGGCTTTCCTTCCAGATATTTTAAAAAACACTCCTTAAAATTTTAAAATCTTATGACTATTTTTCTTTTGGATAGCTATCTAACATTTCAATGAAGGAGTACCTTGCCATACTCTTCTTTTTCTCCTATGAAAAGTTCACAAAACATCCAGAGCTCTAATTCGTAGTTTTTTAATAGACTGAACTCTACATGGTTACCAACAGAGGAAAAGTCTCATTCCTTGGCCAGGAGTTTGTGATACATAATTCAGTGACACTTTTGAAGCTTTTTCCTCAAATAATTTCAAGTAATGTAACAAAAACAATTTAATGGTCTTCATTTGTGCAAACTACCGAATTTTGTCCAATCTGATTTCTTAATTTTAGCTACAGAGTGAACTGTGTGTTTTTTTTTTTTTTTTGAAATTTCATCACCCGTAGATAAAACTATTGCTGATCAAGAATCCATTCTGCAGCATCGAAAGTTTCATTCGTGTTAAGAACAAATATGCTTTACAAAGCATTGTCTTTAGTGTCACAGCTTTCGTTGGATGTCCGAAGCTAACGCTGAGTACTTTGCAATAGTGTTGTTCAGACAATTTGTAAGCCAGCCTCCTGACACTTAATCGTCATAATTATATTTCAGTGTAAGAGGGTTTTAGTTTTTATCAATATTTTTACGATCGACATTTTTTCCTCAATTTTGGATTTTTTGGTACTGCTCTGCCGTGCCACATTGTGGCACACGTGCCGCGGGTTGACCATCACCCCTGTATTTGACCCTCTTAACCCATTAATGCCGGTTGGTACAAAAATATACCAACACGGAAAAGAAATATAACTTGTCCTTACATGGCTCTATCAGTCTAACAGTTGTGCATTTCACATGGTAAAAACTCACAGAAAGGATATTATATAAGAATTTCGCACCCTTGTCGAAAACGTGTGAGATAATAAGCTTAAAACTTGAACGAATGTCTTATTAATGTTTTCGAAGTCGGCATTAATGGGTTAATAAAGATCAAGAAAGGCGATCCTTGCTTCCACGTAGCGACTACATAAAAAAAACTAGGCGACTAAACATTTTTGTATCAATTTCCACTTGGTCACCATTTTTACAAACCTCACTTGCGTTATCTGTCAACAGGAATAACATTAATTAAACGCAAACCTTTATTTAAATAGCAAATATTGAAAAGCTAGTTTGCTGTTTATTAACTTAAAAAAATGTTTTTTTTTTTTTTTTTTTTGGAAAAAGGTCACTAGAAAAAAAAAAGGAGTGGCTACCAGCTAATTATAAGCAAATAAATTGTCAAAATAATTGACTCATGTCGGCTGAAGATAGATTAAAGCGAGTATTTTAAAAATCAAAACGTTTGTTTAAATTTGGAATATTTAGGTAATTTTACTGGAATAAAGGAAAGCGTTTGGTTAAATTTGTGCCCAGAATTGTTTGTGCCAGATCTTCGATTTTTCCGAGTCGAGGCACAAATTTGAAACTGCTGCCCTTACCCTTCAAGCTTTTAGACGAAGACTTAGTTTTTCAACGAAAAAGCACAGAAATGGCGTGAGGTAAGAGCCGACTTGCTGCCCCCCCCCCCCCCAAATTTGACACCTTGTGTGTGTGTGGAGGGGGGGGGAGTTACTTACTTCGAAATCTGTGTGGAACTGGCAATGCACAAAAGATAGAAATTTGCTACTTTTCCCTCCCTTAAATTTTTTTCTTTACACACATAGCGCCTAGAGAGGAGACCCACAATCTTACAAGTTTGAATTTTCTCCTTGATGTTATCGACTCTGCAGCATTCATATGCATAGTGCAACTCCGAAATGTTGATCTCTGACCTTGATAATGTTTCTTTTTTTTCGGGTTATAAGAAAAGGTAATTACAGCAGATTTGAGCTAGACTACTTTCACAAAGCCACAACGAAAGTTGCCCCAGTCAATTAAGCGCCAATTAGCCTTTCCTGTCACCCTAAAGAGGAGAAACATTGTTTACGTCGGAGGTCAATTCACCAGAGGCGCACTCTATACGAACATGTCTCTTACATGTTAATAAAATAAATATTTACTTTTAATGACATAACGAATGAGTTGCTTAAAACTAAAGAGTCAAAACCTGACGTACAAAATTTGCAAATGGGAGAAACTAGTAGGATTTAAATAACCATCTGCGTAAATTACAACGAACTTCTCAAGAACTACAGGCCTAGAAGTAAATGGCTTGGCTAGGATTATAATTGAGAAAACCTACTTGCAAGATCTATCTTTTTAGGAAACTTCATAAGCTGAGACTGAGCCCCCACTCCTGGGCCTCTTTGCTTGGAGAGCTGTTTTTGAAATCCGAGGCTCAACATCTGTGCGACACGCGCGTACTCGGAAGAGAGGGGGAGGAACAGTTCCATCCGCCCCTTTTCAGACCTCTCCCTCCCCTTTTACCCCCTTTTTAGCT
>JAXGGA010024047.1:0-12638 GCA_038373865.1 Uloborus plumipes
CAAATATATTTGGGTTCCTGCGTTCGAATTTCGAAAGGATTTGCAAAATTATGTGACGTAGATGGCCAAAATCGCATTGATTTTCTTGTAAGGAACAATTTTCGAGTATTCTTATTATAAAAATTGCGAGAACTTTAAATTGCGCACTTAATGTCAAAGAAAGTAAAGACTATTTGAGCAAGATAAGGGGTGCTTCAAAAAATCAAAAATTCACCTCATTTTACTTAAAAATTACAAAGTTTGTCAAAAAAAAAAAAAAAACTCGGATAAAGTAAATTAAAAAGTAAGATAAAAGAACTATAAAAATTCTGACAAGTTTTAACTTTCGCTCTTATTTAATGTCAACCAAATTAAAGACTATTTGAATGAGATAAGAGGTACTTCAATGAAATAGAAATTCACTACATTTTTATTTGGAAAATAAGGTAATTTGGTGGAAGACACCGTATTGGGGACGATACCGGATCACCTGGTTCACTCACTTGCATGCCAAAAAACTGCTCGGCTGGTAGTTGGAAGTAAGCATTGTATACAGTCGAAGATAGGTGCAGACTTTGAAACAGCGGCAAAAAATCTGTGTATTTTTTGTATGGGGGCGGCAAAATGAATCAAAAATGTATTCACTGAGACCCCGCACCAGCTAATAAGGTCAGGAATATATAAGATAAGTGCAAGGTGTTTTCCTGACATAATATTCTCAATAAACATGAACACCTTACTCGTCAAAGCTGAGTCCCATGGTTACAGCATATGGTCTGTTTCACAGCAGTTTGAACTTATTAAAGCAATTGCTTTGGATGAAATATGACTGGTTAAAGATGGAATACGCGGCCCGTGGTTGAAAATTTCATTAAGCGATTGTGTCTCCGTATTGGCTAAAAAACGTGGCAACTTCGAGACCGGTTAAATTTATCTACAAGTAAAAGTTTTCTCTTATTACTATTAGTTATGACTTGTTAATGTAATTCTTTGCCGCACCTTACAAATAAACATCACAATATATGATGTTGAGAACTACATAACCATGTAAAAAAAAAGATTTACGGAAAATAAATGAAACGATTTTTTTTTTCTTTGTTAAAAATATTCGTAATTCTAGAAGAAAGTTTACCCATTTCTGCCCAAGTTTCTTTTTTACCATTTTTTTTTCAATTTTTATCTGCTTAAAACTAACTTGGAATGGTTTACTAACATTTTAGGCTTAAAATAGTTCGCCGTTGCCATATTTATGAAGTTATTCAACGTCCTGTTTATGGGAAAATTTGCAGATATGTGAGCAAAATACGACCTTACTTGACTTTACTTTTGCAAAGTAACAGCACGGAAGGCATCTGTGATCAATTTTAAGCAAATCATTTTAAAATTGTTTAATTTGATGAAAAATAAGTTCGCAAAAAAACCTTAACTTTCCGTGGCTACCCATGCTGGATCGTTGCTTGACTGATTTGTCTGAAAATAGCTGTCAATAAATAAACTCTGATGTCCAAATAGTGGCTCTAACTGGTTTTCTCAAGAAGAAGGACTATTGAACTTGTGAAAAATAGCTTTAGTAAAAGAATATACCGGTTACAGGTTTTTATATGCAGTAACTAACAAGCGTTCCGTTTTTAGAACACTGAGCATAAATGGGTGAATCAGAAGAGACTTCAGTGACTCCCGTGTCGACTTACCCGCAGAGTGTGAGAAGCTCGTAGCGCGTGACTGCGAGGGTTAGGTCATTGCTGTGACTCTGCAGTGACTGAAGACATTGGTGGAACTCGACGAGGGTGCACAGGGGCCCGGGAGTAGTCGTCAGAGCTGGAAAATGAAGTCACTTTTCTATTATCAACAGCTGAACATTTTGACAAAATATGTCATTGTTTATTTATAGGGAAGAAGTGAAAAATGTAGGTACAATAATCCCAGAGTAATTCCGCAGTTTTTTACTTCCTTTTACGAAGTAAAGGAAGTATTGTGATCGCGAAAAAAAATTCACTCAAATTTGGGTCTAAATTTTGATTTTGCTCACCCCTGAATAAATGTTGAGTCGTTTTTTCAACCTGTCATCACGTGCATATGTACCTATCAACATATGAGCAGCCGATAAATATTTTTCAACCACCCCCGAGTTAGTTACGACGAGTTTTCTCGCGAAGTCTGTATGTACGTATGTATGTATGTCGCATAACTCAAAAACTATATGCCTAAAGAAGCTTCTGGTTTGGTATGTAGGCTCTGAGGGGTGTCTACAGGGTGTCCGCGCACCTGGAAAGTCATGGGAAGTCAGGGAAAGTCATGGATTTCATATATGATCGAAATTGGTCATGGAAAGTCATGGATTTCAGCGAAAAATGTCCAAAAGTCATGGAAACTGACTTTTTATCATGGATTTTAGCGCTCAGGACCGGTGTTATTTCTCCCCATCTCGGAAGAACGAAAGTACGTCCATCGTACTTGTTCTGCTTCGTTATTGCAAGGTTCCCGCGGCCTTGAAAAGTCCTTGAATTTCATTTTGTCCTTCAAGGGCCCTGGAAAGTACTTTAAAATTGTATGAAGTCCTTGAAAACTTCAAAAGTATTATTTTCCGTAGAAAATTGGTGATTTTCGAACGTTCACGATCATGCTCTTGCAAAAAATTTTGTCTATTGAAAAATCGGCAATCGTCGAGATTTCAAAATCGGGAACCGTTTTTTAAGACGAAAATTTAAAAAAAACACCCTAAGAAGTTATACCAAAGATACGGCGCATAATCGGCAATCGTCGAAAGTTCGCGTTTGTGCATTTTCATTTTCCTTCACTTTTAAAACAATTTAGAAATAGAATAATCAGGATTGGATATTAGCACAATAGAATATCTTTAAATAATTAAACATGATCTTTTCTGAAAATTACTTTTTTACTGAAAATTACTTTTAGATTTGTCTGGTGGATTAAAATTATTTTTCGAATTGTTTACTTCCATGATCATTTTTTTAGAAATACCAGGGAGAGAAATACGTGTGTGATGGGTTTTGTATACCTTAAATTTTTTTTGGTTGACATTCCAACATTGAGCACGTGCTTCGCCGAAAATGGCGTACCACTGCCAAGACTTCAATCCTTTTGCATCCTGTGAATACTTCAATTATTTTGATATTCGAAAGCTATTTCTCTGTTGCGCTACCTTACTTTTTCTTATTGTTAGTTTTATTTTAATAATTTATTTATTTTCGAACTCAAATTTTAGCTACACCAATTTATTGGTTTCTAATAGTTTTTAAGAAAACGCTTTTAAAGAAACGTTTAAAGAAAAAGTGCTTCCTTGACTTTTTGTTTGTTTAATTACAAAATACAGGCACATTTTTCCTCGAGTTCGAAAAAAAAGAGTAAAAACTAAGAAAAAAAGATCACAATTTTTTCTTGGAGGGGGGAAGAGAAAAGAATGGGAGGGGGGGCATAGTATACATTTTGCATTCACAGAATAACACTGGCAAATTTGGGTGATCACATTATATCCTTGTCTTATTCTGAAATTATAAATTTTCTTCGTGAAAAAAAAAATGGAAAATTTGTTACCTGATTGTTTTTATTCTTGAATTAATAGAAAATGTTGGTGTCTGCCTTTTTACCATTCCTTTGAATTTACACTGGAATAAACCGAAGTATTATTTCCTTCCAATGTACCTTTCCCTAAAATGTTCTTTTTCGTATTGATGAAAATCATTTCACGATTTTTAGGTTTTTCATATTAAATCTAAAAAATCGGTACAGTTCATCAACCTTACATCACTTTCAAAATTAATCTTAATTTTTGTGCAGACTCTTCCTTAGAATTTAATTCCTGGACAATTTTTAAACCTCCTTAAAAAGTGCTTTAATTTTATTTTCAATATAGTGGTGGAACCTTGTATTGGGTGCAATCTGATTAGTCAATAAGTTTCCAACAAGTTGCATTGACTTGTCAGCAAGACCAATCAGATGAATACTCAACATTGAAACCCGTGAGCGGCGAATTTTCCTGTAACTGAGCATGTGCACGGACTTCATCACATGACTGTCAATATGGAGAGATAATACAGCATTTGACGCATTTATTTAATTTGTATTTCACTTTCATACTTCTGCTTTGGGGGATAATAAGTTGTTTTGCCTTTTGAATATTGCTAAATCATTCTGCTGTACAATTTATTGCTGTACTCATTTTTTGTATCAAGAAATTGTTGCTCATATCTGTTTCATATATATTTAGTTAAAGTCTTTTTCTAGCTTTGGTTTAGATTTATTTGCATAGTCGAAAAAAAAGAATATTTTTTAAAAGCAAAAGGTACAGTCTTACACTCTATATTGATATTTATTCTCTATTTTGATGTCGTGTCAAATGAAATAGTAAAAATCGTAAGTCATGGAAAATTGTTCGCAAAAGTCATGGAAAGTCAGGGAAAGTCATGGATTTGAAAAGTCCAGGTCGAGCAGATACCCTGTGTCTAGTTGTGCACCTTCTTCTTGTGGTTGCATTCAAATGTCTCCAAGGGGGTGTTTTACCGTTTTTTTTTTTGGAGTAAATCAATATTAATTTCAATACAGACTGAAGTGATATGAATTGACTCAACAACTTGACGATATGTCGCCACGCTTTTGGTCGCCAAGTGTCTGACACCAACTTGGCGACGTATCGCCAAGTTGGAGACAAATTTAGCGATAAAATTATTTTTTTAATTTGGGCTCAATTTGGCACTATTGGCGATATTTTGCGAAAAATCCACTAAATGATGTTAAAACCCGCGATATTTAGAAAATTAATCATTGCAAAACATTTTTTCTGCAATTTTTCGTGGCAAGCTAGGGTGTAAGTGTTTGAATTCTTATCTTGCTCACTCCAAGCACTATTTTAACACTTAAGACATCCGCTAAGAAATTTACACGTAAAAGGAAGTAGTGTGGGGTCCATATCAGATTTTTTTTCTTCAACTATGTAAAAATATCCACAGTTGCACATAAATAAAACAATATATGCTGCGTCATTTAATCATAAACATATGACAAATATGCTTCCGAAAAGAAAATATGAAAAAAAAAAAAATAAATAAGTAATTGGATTGAAAAAAGGGTAAACTAAACCCTTGCACTGCAAAATGTCATCCTTATGTTCAGGGTAGGACGTCGCACTTGTATGGAAGTCATATCACGCCTGGTGTCATAACAGAATCAATCAATAAATACCTAAAGAACTATTTGCTAAGTAAAACAGTAAATAACCACAAAGATTGCATTGTAATGAATTTTATAATGCTTAATCATTTATTACTATCTGATGCTTCTTCGCCGAACTCTAACCTAATTGAAAGTTAATAGTTCTTTTTTCTATGTTTACAAAGGATGGGACTAGCGTTTTTAATACTGTTAAATAATCTTAGAGAAACTTTTACAGAATAACGTTCTCATGTGTGAATGCGGAATAAGATTCTTCGTACAGTGCAGCAATAAATTGAAAATTGCCATCTTTGAACTAGTTTGACTCTGAAGTACGAATTTCGAGGGCAAAAAACTATTTTAGCTCAATGTGTTTAAAGGTTTCTGTAGTAGTGAAAATCTTGCACGATGTTCAAAGTAACGCGATTGTGCTACTTAAAGTAATCATCGAATTGGGATTTACGTTATAGACTATTCAAAGAGATCTTTAAGCAGATATTAAATTTCACCGTGAAAGAGCAACCAGACGTACCAATACCATAAACTTTTTGTACAACACCTTTTAGACAAAAACGCTGACTGTGAAATCCCTAAACATATCTAGGAAACTGTGTGGCAAATAAATAGGAACCGTGCAATTACTTCGTAAAGAACAATACTTTACAGAGCTATTATGGCGGTTTTTTCCCTCCAAATTCCCTCGTAAAAAGAAAATTCCATATTTTCTCTGCCAGAAAGCAAAGTATTTTATAAAAACGAAGTACATTTCTTTTGAATTGTTAATGGAACTCGAAGAAAATGATTTCCCTTAGGTCGGTGGTAGCACAGTGCAGTAAATATTTGAAGAAGAGTTGGAAAGCGTTGTTAAGATATTTATTTGTAGCGAAAAACTCAGTTTGGTTAAATAAATAAACAATCGCAAATGTTATTTTTTTCTTTATATTGTCATGAGATTGTCTGCAAACATCCCTCCCCTCCCCGCACTTGGCTTTTAAAAAATCTAATAGAATATAAACTTTTTAATCAAACACCAGCGTAAATAAAGTGTTAATAATCCTATATAGTTTTAAAAAACTAAAAGATACGCTTTTAGAATTAATTCAACTAAAAAGAAAATTTTCAAAACTATTGATTATCCACTAAGCTTACATGCGCTTATAATACGTCAATATGCGATATAGTTTACCCTTTAGTATTAATGATAGGGTGATTCACTGTAAACTGGTAATTGGCTGTCCGGACTGAGTATTTTGAAAATAATAAAGTGTAATAAAGTAATTATCGCTCTTAATACAAGTAAAGCATTAATACTTTGTGGCCCAATTGTATTTGGAGTGATAACAATTTATTTTTTTTTCTAGAAATTATCTAAGTGCCAAAAACACAGTCCCCTGGCTGTCCCAATCCCATAGTCTAACCGTTAAAGATAGTATGTCCAAAAACCTATTAACACTACATAAATTTGGCAATTAATATCTAAAAATAGAATAATGAAGCTAAATTTTTCTTACGAAATAAGGTATAATTACGTATTTCTAAAACTTAAAATTGTCATGTAAATTCTGTCCGGAGTTTTTGCAAACAGCCCCCTGCAACAAATTCAAAGCTGTAATACGAAAAATCTATAACTTTTGCAAATTCTTTTTGGCATGAAATTTAAAGTAATCAGTGTGAATTTGCCGAAATCGACGAGAACGGTGTGGAAACGCTACTTTGATTAGTTTGAGAGCCACATTTGTGATGAAAATATGCATCAGGGTCGTTGCGAAAACAGTCCTCTGGGAAGGGATTTTATTAATGTCAGTTAATTTAATTATAAAAGATATGTCCACGATTTGTGCCTGAATTTATAGGTAGTCTCGTAACTAATTATGTTCCAATAGTTTTGCAGATATTACGCAACAAAGAGCAAAAACACAGTCACCTGCCACAGTCCCCTGCCTAGTTATACTGGGCGGGGGACTTACCCCCTATCATGATTTTTCAGAAAAACGCAAGCTTCAATTTGCCCTCTTTCAAACCAAAGTAATAGATTCATTTTCTGAGCAATAGTATTATAATTATACGAACATTTCAAAAAACCGTGCCCGGACAGATTTCGTGTGAAAAATGACGAGTTTACAGAGAATCGCATAATAGTAGGGTCATCCGGGGCAATTCCTGGTCAGCAAGTTTCTGGGGTAATTCCTGGTCACAGTCCTTTTTATGTCTTAATAATCCTTCAACAAAATGAAAAAAATCACAGAGGTACTCTGAACTATCTTCATTGCAATTCATTACTTAATTATGAGTTGACTGTGTATTTAGTTTGAAAAAAAAAATCTTTTTAAAATCGCTTGTTAAATTTCGTAAAACAAGATTGGCCTTAGTTTTGATACATTTGTACAAAGATCGTGATCAAACTCAAACTTCTGAATATTTTTCTTTTTCGTTTTTTTGGTTGAATTAGGTACCATGTCAGTTACTGAAAAATAGTTTTGGATTTACCATTATTGTTTTGAATAATTTGCAGGAAGGCTCCAAATAATGCCCCTGGCTACTGGGGTAATTCTTGGTCAGTCCTTTTTTTAATATTTATGGATTATTATTTCACCTATTATTGACATATGTTATTGATTTAAACTATATGTAACTCTGTGAGCCTTAACTGCAAAGTTAACTGTAACCGCAATGTAACATTCTTATCTGTTAATGATAAGTATACAATATACTGAATTTTTCTTTGTTAAATTTCATCCAATTATTTTATAAGTTTTAATAATTATTCTTAATTATACTAAGAAAAATGCTTAATTGTAACTGCATTGTACTATTCACTTAACTGTTCACCTTAACCTGTTCATAACAGACAGAAGCATGTGCTCAGTGTGTATGGTGCATGTGCACCATATTTTTTATGGACCTATTTATTTGGTAGGTGAAGATTCATTCACAACAGATATAAAAGCTGTAGCTATTGCATACAAAGTGTATAAAAAGTATTTTGGCTAAGTTTTATTAAGTAAAGCTATTATGTTGAAAACAATTGCATTCTTCCTTAAAAAAAACTAAATACAGTGTTTAATTAGCTATATATATAAATAAATTCTTTATCTAATTAGTTTAATAACTTGTATTAATAATGTGCTTACAAAATGTATGCATTTTCATCAATCATTTGAGTGACCAATAATTGCCCCGTAAGTGGCCAGGAATTAACGACAATTACTCAAGTTCATTATGTATTGTTGATAGCATGAATATTTTATTCGATGGACATCCCAATGTGCTTCCTCCATACCAAAATTTGTAACTCTAACTTAGATAGATTTTGTGATAATTGGATGTTAATGCTTTTTGACCAGGAATTACCCCAGATGACCCTATTAAATATACAGTGAATTCTCACTTATACATCGCCTCATTTATGCGTCTTTTTCACTTATACGACGATTTTGAATGGTCCCAGCACATTCCATAGGAAAATAATGGTGGTATCATTCGTTTTTGCGTTGCTGGAAAGATAAATATTTCACTTCTGCGCAGAATTTTCCGTAAAATGTCAAAAATATAATTTATTTTCTTTAAAAAATAAGCATTTTTCGTCACTTTTCTCTTTAATCTTTTACCTTTTTTTTTGCTTTATTGCTATAAAATTAGCTGTATTATACGGTAAAAACAACATTTATTTTTAAAGGGCCCTTCTGTGCCCTACCATTATTAAATTAGGCAAGACAAGGGGTCCCAAACTTAAAAGTTTGAGAGGGTGGAAATTTTCAATTTACTGAATAATGAATTACGAGCTTTCACGTATGATTACCTCTGTTTTAAAGTGCACTAGGTATCATTCTGTTTAAATTTTTCAAATGCAATATTGTCTCAAAATTTTCCAAATCCTTAACAAAATTTACGAAATAAGTATTTTCTTGGGAGGGGGGGGGGGGGGCTAGAGGTAGAGTATTCTCCTCGTAAGCAAGTGGTCGCGGGTTCGAGTCCCCCCCCCCCTGCCCATGGCTGTTATTTCAACCTCTGTGTGCCGTAAATCTGTCCTGTGTTTGTCAGGAGGCAAGGTGCATACTGTCTGTCTGCGTATTGCGCGCCTGGCAGTCACGATCGCTTCCATTTGAAAAAAGGGGTGATAGGATAAGGAGACGCACTTGCCGGTGCTTTCGCTTCTTACTTCCTGTCAAATGGTACTTCGCATTTCCCCCTATTTTGAGGAAATCCAAAGAGACCTCAGGCATGCGCAGATACGAGGAAGGTTTTGCGATAAAAGATTAGACAGTAGTACACGCAGTCCTCATGTATGTCGAAGCTGATGGCATCTGTATATATATAAAAAAAAAGTATTTTCGGGTAGGTCACGGTGACCTTCCGTGACCTCCGATTGCATCGTTCCTGGAAAGTACACATTTACAATACACGTTCACACGTTCATATTCACGCGCACATACAGACGTCACGAGAAAACTCGCGACATTTAATAATGGGATGTAAAATACGATAATCAACGTTTTATCGCACAAAATTTGCATGCATCCGCAGACACGTATTTTGGCGCAACCAGGAACAAACCTCTTTGGATAAATGCTCTAAATGAATATTCTGATTGTTCATGGGTTTGTTACCACACATGCAAGTGTGGACGGTCGAAAAATAAAAACTACTCAACACTCATACGAGGTGAGTAAAATCAAACTAAGGCCGAAATTGAATTGAAACTTTTTTTTCGCAAATAAAATACTTCCGGTACTTAGTACACGAAAGTAATAGCGATTAACTTTTTAAAAATATTTGTTTAAGAAAATCGACTCCCGCAAGACGTTAAAAGAAAAAAAAAATGCTTAATCTATTTATTTTCTGAAAAAATTCTAAACTAGAGTTTCAGAAAAATGCTTGAAAATGTTTTTGACTTCTCGGTAAAATATTTATAGCAGAATGTTGCCAACTATGCGGGGAAAACGCTTTTGGTCTGATCGCAAAACTTCATTAAGAATTCAAGCAAAAAATTTTACTTCTCATAATATTTAGCTTTTGGCAGCATAAATGTGTAATTTTATACAGAACTCAATTTTGGGGGAGGAAGTACCCGTAATAGAAGTAAGAAAATGTGTTATGTTTTTCAGCTTTTTTACTCATTTTACGGGGTTCTGAGATTCTTTCAAAGAGTATAAAAACTATTTTAGAAGTTGACTTGAGAAAACTATTGATTTTGGAAACGAGTTTTCTTCTTTTTTACGATGGAATTTTACTTCTCTCTTGAGGAATGTAAACAAAATATCAGCGATAAAATTATAAAAATTTAAATTTCTTACGAAGTTTGGATCTGCTAAAGTGATTGGATTCAACTTAAGATAAAAAGTATGTCTTCGTAAGAAACAATGATTAGAAATTTTGTAAGTTTTTGTACCATAAATGTGAGGAATAGGAAATTCTGAATGACGCATAAAACCTCAATAATATTGTTGTTAGTATACGCATTGCTCGGTAATGGACATATTAATGGTATGTGCGCAGAAAAGTTCATAAGAGAGCTCTATCTGGCACTGTTTTGAATTCCGTTTTAAAAAATTATTGAGCAAATAAATCGAGCCTCAAAGAAAGGTTGTAAAAAATGTAACTAACTTGTCTCCTGACTAAAAAAAAAAAAAATTTTTTCTGAATTATAGATAATTGTTTTGAGCTAAACCGAATTCCAGCACCAGAAAAAGATTCAAAATTCATACCTTTCCCTAGGTCTATTTTGACGCCATTTCTAAGTAGTGTTCAGCAGCTTAAATAACAATTCCTGCCCGAAAACTAATTCCGCGATAAAAGTTTAGAAAAGAAAACAATTGTTTTGCTCTTTTCCCGAATGATTCGAAGTGAAAACACCCAGAACTAAAAGAATAGAATTGGAATTCCAAAAATCTTGCTCTAACATGGCTCTTGTATAAAATATCGATGATCAGAAATATTTCATCTTGTCTAATAAAAATGTAGTAGAGTATAAAATGATTCTTATTTTTTTTAGATTATGAAATAAAAGGGGATAAACTTGCTACTGTGTTTACTGGGAAGGAAAGAATACGTATTATAAAACCACCAACATTTTACACCAGATAGAAAGCTCGGTACTGTAGTACTATCAAAAGCATCATTGACACGGTTGACGCGTTTTAAGCTTGCTTTTCAGCGAATGTCCTTTAAAAAGAAATAAAATCAATGAAAACATATGAAATGAGGACTAATATACTGTTAAAATATCGCTAAATGCACAAACAAAGAACAAGCAAATAAATAAATAAATAAAGGAAATAATAATACTTTTCAAAAATGTTTTTTAATTTCCTTAAAAATTAAATTACTCCAGAAACAAATACTTTTCACATTCATGAGCCCAGTAGCATAAGTTTTTTTGAGAAGTCTGTAACGCCATTTAAAAAACCCCATAAATAGTCTGAAAGAAAAACGAGAACTGCCTAACATTTTTTGCGAAACCTCCGTTGCATCTGCGCACGCGCCAAGTCTCTTCTGACTGTCTCGAAATAGGGGGGAAATGCAACGAGAAAGTAGCAAGCGAACAAAAATCGAAGGCATCGGGAAGTGCGCATCCTGAACCTTTCTCCCCTTTTTCAAATGGAAGCGTTCGTGACTGCACGGCGCACAATACGCAAACAGACAGTAGTAAGCTAATGGTAAGTTTAACAATAATCATATGCAAGAAATCCCCACAAAGACAAAATTATAATTTTAAAATCAACGAATAAAATGGTAGACTAAAAAGCCTACGAATAAAATGATAGGAGTGCGAAACAAGTACTTTGACCGCTCAACCGATCACTCCTGCGTAACTTTAAGCGTCTTTTTTTTCGGTTTTCTTCGTGTTTCTTTCTCAACAGCTTTTTTGAGAAATAAAAAATTGCTACATAATTCCGTTTTGGACCTTAAACGTCGTGTACACCCTCTTTCAAACTGGCAGTCTACCAACGTCTCGCATCCCGGAGCTCCATCTCAGCGGAAGATTGTTCTTGGTCTGTGTCTTAAAGGCTGTGAATGGTTGCCTACGTTACAAACGGGTCCCTATGGCATATGCGTACTAAGGAAGTTGGACTTCTCACCAAATTGTGGTGCAGTTTGAAAAGTGAAGAAGAGCACCCCAAATTGCCAACCTAGCTGGAGCAAGACAACAACAACAACAACGAACATTTTAAAGTACTAGAGAAATACGCAGTTGCAAACAAAGACAATCTAGTCTGAGACAATCATTTCTGAAAGGCATTGAACTTCAAAATTCTCATTTCTATCATACATAACTTCAGACTTCATAGAGGGAAAAAAACTGACAATTAACCTAAATCGAGAAGCTCGTTTAAGGGTCCGGAGAAAGCATTGTTACCATTTCGTGTCTTTTCCTTAAATAAAAAACTCTGGGACTATTCAAGGATTTTTATCTTCGCCAGATTATTTTTGTGACTCTCAATTCTTGCCTTAACGACATTCTGCTTTGATTACGGTCTTAAAAGGAAAAT
>JAXGGA010024048.1:0-12637 GCA_038373865.1 Uloborus plumipes
TATTAAAACACCTTTTCAAGTAGGAACATTTTTATGCTGCTGTATATGCAGTTAGGCAGGGATTCAAGTGAAACAGGCCATCGCAAATTACAATCGCGACTGGAAATGAATTACATTAGAACGTTTCTTGATAAAAAACATCGTGACGTCAGCGTGACGTTTGCCTATGAAAAACGAGCTAGATAAAACGTCACAGCCTACTTGGCGATATAAGAGAATCGTTGAGTGCTTGTGAGCTCTTATTGGCTCCACCCGTAGTGACGTCATGCCAAGTTAAGTTGATGATAATGTAATTCACTTCCAGTAGCGATTGCAATTCGAAGCGATCGCAGTGCTGTTTCACTTGAATCCCTGCCTTAGTTTTTCTTTTTCTCATGGCCTTTCAACACTCACAACTATTTTTTATTCTAAGCGGTATCGTGCGTACTCATTAAAAAAAAAAAGTGCGCGCAGCCGGTTTTTCTGGTGCAACGTCGCTGTAAGGATCATAAATGTCTGATAAGTAACATTTCTTGTGAAAAATTTTGTTCGGAAAGAAATATATCCTCTTCATAAATAAAGTCATTAACAACGCTATAGCGGACAATTAAGGCAATTAACTTGCAATTAAACTTGAATGTTTGTGCGTTAATATTAGTGCCTCTTCAATTTATTGAAGTAACGTGAACTTTTACAATAATATTATCCACTTGATAGTCGTCTTAAAATCTTTAAAAACTGTGAAAATTTTGTGATGACGTCATTTTTTTTCCTGAGGTAGTATTTGTTTTCTTCCCCATCTACACAAAAGTCAACAAACAGAAATTGAACTTATGCAATATGCGGTTTATTTTTAACAGAATAAATAATATCTTTCTTAAGTTTAAACTCATTAATTAAAAATAATAGTAATGATAACTATTCATTCGTAGTTTAGTAGCATTATTTTTAATATCAATTCAAAAAAAAAAAAAAGATCAGAAAAAAAGAAAAAGAGAAAACGAAAAAAAAAAAAAAAGCCATCCAAAATTTATTTTTAAAAAGATTTCATGAATTTGTTTTGAAAAAATTCTACTGGTCCTTCTTGAAAAAGAAGCCTTTTTTCCCTGCTCATTTTGTTGTTATATTCTACACATGACTAGATGCATCGTATTTTTGTTCTTGCTAAATTAAAAATTGTCTAATAAATTTTGAATCGAACAGCTTGAAATACCATATAAATTGCTGCCAACAGAACATTTATTTATTTACCTCATTCTCCCAAAAGCCAAAAATTAAGATGGAAACGATGACACATCCTCAAAAATGATGGATCTGCCGCGCGTGGCTGCTGCCAGATTCGCTTTCGCAATGCTCGAGTAACTAACCGCGTGCGGCGTGGTGCCACCATCAGTTATTAAATTAACTTTCCGTGACGGAGAGTGCGGGAGACGGTGTAGTTGGTCAATTACCGGTGCTAAATGGCGACTGGGGAGCCCATTTCGTGTACAACCCATTATTTCGAACGCCATACAGGTGAAATGATATTCTTTTCTTTCCACAGAAGCTGCTTTTTTTTTTTCGTTCTAGCTTTTTGGATCCACAGTGCATCCAACATGTGGCAAGTATCAGGAGTTAACGGGGGCGTTCTGTACTTCACGGTTGGGCTGAGAGGTTAGTTTAAACAATGTGTGAGGCTGAATTTTTTCCCCCTTTAATTTGTTCTTCCTTTGACGAAAATGGCTACATAAGTGTTCAATAATTATTATTTACAATTTAAACATCAAAAGAATTCATTGGTGTGTGTTCGTGTAGTAAAATTAATATTTAACAAAAAAAAAAAAAAAAGAGGGGGAGGGTGTGATTTAGACTTGCAGGTTTAAAATTTAGAGATATAACATCCTGATTGAGGTTAAAAAAATCTTGAAGACGATGAAATTCTGCGTGTGGTGGGGTTAAATATTATGCCCCCCCCCCCACACACAAGTATAAAGTAAATATATTAACAAATCTAAAATAATTTTATTGGTATACATTTTTCAGCAAACAAATTAACCTTTTTTGCCGTGACAATTTTATCTGTCTGTCAATATATCTAAATATTACGAGCACGGAAGGGGACATTAAATAAAACAAAACTGAACTTTCATAAAATAAGTTTGTGACTAGTTTAAAATTAAACAAAAAATCAATAAAGAATAAAAGATGATAAAGAAAGGGGGAGATTATAGGTGACCTCACAAAAATGCGCAAATAGCGATATAAAATTCTGACGCGTGATTTGGGAATTCAGTTTTTTTTCAATGCAAAGAAATGAACTTATGGATGAAACGGTATTCAGTACTATACTACACTGTCCGCCATTTTGGAAAAATGCTCATCCTATTAAATTTGTTCAGTCTCATAACATTACTGTTGAATACTTTTCCATTCTCGTTTTAAAACAACTCTAAAGTCTACTAAATGCAGCTGAAAAACGTCCTCCTTATAAGAGAAAGAATCAATTAAACGCTGTTGATGCTCATTAACCTACTTCTTAAAGAGCAAGCAAAATTAAATCTTACACCACTCATTTGTCGAAGCAAAACTCTTGTTTGTTTCCCGCCAAAAACCAACCATAACAATCTCATCAACGTGAGTAATGACTGCCCACGTTCTATTTGGGCCCCCATCGCAACACATTTCGAATTTCAAAAAGACAAGCACAACCTCGCTAATAGCAGTGATTAAACCCCGCAACTTAATCACGGCAAGCCATGCATAATTACGGATGAGTGACTGTCCAGCTTACGCAGCGATTATAATCTGCCATTCATCAGGCCATCCCGTTCTTTTAATCCTCCAATAAGAGCAGGTAGAAAGAAAAAACAAAGAGCATCAAAACGAAAAGAGAAGACACTGACGCGGTGATTTATAAGGCGTCCCCGACTCGGATCACGCTCCAATGGGGCACCAGGGGTCGTTAGTACTGACACTTTGTGTTTCTTCTTCTTTGACTGTTTCGGGGCTCTCCGTTTTCGTGCCCCCTCCATCTTTTTTTCACTCCTGTATTTAACACGCCTTTGGTGACGCTGTCAATCGTTATTCTCTTTTACGATCACTGATGAACCCAAATCGCTTTTTGTTCTTTCGATGCACGTATTTATTTCCTTTTATTCCGGCACCTCTCCCCCCCTACCCTCCTTTTATGAAGAAGAGAGGGTGTGTATGATTATTTCTCTTTCAAACTCTGAAACTTCTGAAACGTATTAAATTACAGGAAACGTGATATAATATTATCGTTCGTAGTTTACGTTTTACAACTAGTTACTTATCAGAAAGAAATCGTTTAGGTGCAAAGCGTATATTTTCCAAAATGAAATATGGAAAAATGAATTATCCATAGCTTTTATTTTGAGTAAAATATGCAAATCTTTTTTCAATAACTTTTATTTCAGCTACGGTTGATCGAGAAATTTTTTTTCACTTCTTTCTTTTTTTCTTTCTTGCTTTTTTCTAATCAAGCAAGGAAATTTTTAAAGATCTATTTGAAACATTTTTTTCTCCTAAAAACTTTAAAGTTTCTACAGTACCATTTTCATTAAATTCAAAATTGCAACAAAAACACTAGTTGTTGAAACCCGTAGTTGACACTGCATTAGCAATCTACACTTTTAAGAAATAATAAATTGCAAAAGAGGAATAGAGATGACAAAAATCGGGCAAAAGTAAAGCGCAAGGTAAGAACTGCAAATTTAAACTACATTGCATGCATGCAATACACCGTGAACTCGGTTATTTTATTCAGAGACTGCATTTTCGTTCTTCTTAGAACTCGTCAATCAGGAATAGGAAGTAACCAAGCTGGAGGAAGATATCTTGATCTCACATAAACTAAGAGTGCCAAAAAACTGGTAACTAATACAAAATCAGCACACCAGCGAGGGACCGCAGCAATGGTACAACTCAACTCGTGAATTTAATACGGAGCTTAGGTAGAGTAAGTACTCCAGTAGTCGGCTAGTCTCCAGTAGTTGGCCACAATGACATAAAACTCCTCATAAATAGTACATTTTTAATTCAAAATCAGATATGACGCATGCACATACTCATGTACCTATCCTCAATCATCAACCAGTGGCAGTTAAGTTTTGGGTACTTTTTTTGAAAAAGTAACGAGTCATTTCATTTTGAATGGTGTGCCCGTCATCCAAGATTGCGATTCTGCTTATTTTTCAGCTAAGATGATTCTGCGGCCGACTACTGGAGCATTTACTAGTGTTGACAACAGCTTGGATTTTAACATTTTTTTTTTTTTTTTAATTTCTGAAACAAGTAGGTGATTCACTATCAGAAAGGTTCATTCTAAAGTTTCACCTTGTTTTTGTTGCTGTATTGATAGCTGAAAGCTCTAGGTTAGATAAGATCAACAAAGGATCTCTTAAATGGCCTACTACTGGAGCATTTACCCTACTAAGCAGTAAGTTACCGCCCCTAAGCCCCAGGGCTAAGGCGAAAATAATTGAACAAGCCGCCAGTTCGGCTATTCCATCCAGAGACTGTAACTTCGTTCTTTTCAGAACTCATCAGTCTGGAACAGGGGGCTGGAGAGGGGAGTTACGCCATCAAAAATTTTGGGGGAGATTTTTTTAAACTAATTTATTTATTTGTTTAAATTATTCATTAATTATTTTTTTATTTAAATTATTTACTGATTTTTTTATTTAAATTATTTACTGATTTTTTAAATTTAAATTATTCATTAATTTATTTTTTGATTTAAATTATTCATAAATTTATTTTTTGATTTAAATTATTCATTAATTTATTTTTTGATTTAAATTATTCATAAATTTATTTTTTGATTTAAATTATTCATTAATTTATTTTTTGATTTAAATTATTCATTAATTTATTTTTAATTTAAATTATTTCTTTATTATTTATTCATTTATTTGTGTGTGTGTATGTATGTGCTTGGAATGTCTGGAAAAAAAGCGATTGTATTCTGTGCATAATTAGTACTTTTAAAAAATTAAAATATAAAACAACAATAGCTGTAATTAAAAAAATAAATAAGTAATATTTAAAAATATAAATAAAATAAGAAAGAGGGGCAAAAATAAAAATCAGAAGAGGGTTGAGATTTTTTTTGGGGGGGAGGGGGTTGGGCGAGGGATTTGTGCCATTGAACTTGGGGGAGATGGGCACTCCTGGCATGAAATAGGAAGTAAGCAAGCTGGATCCTGGATGGAATAACCAAGCTGGTGATGTATTTATTGCATGTATTTCTGCTTTACCCTGGCTTAGGGATGGTAACTTCATGTCTAATACCGAAACTTCGCCTTAAATTTACTAGTTGTATCGTTAGCAGGGGTGCCCATCCCCCCCAAGCTCAATGGCGCAAATTCCCCCACAAAATTTTTCACAACCCCCTTGTGCTTTTTATTTTATTTTTTACCCCTTTTTTATTATTTTTTATTTTTTTAAATATTATTTATTTATTTATTTTAAAATATTATTTATTTATTTTTTTAATGTTACATATTTATATATTTATTAAAATTATAACTATTATATTTCAAAGCTCGAATTATGCGCAGAATATAATCGCTTTTTTTCCCTTTCAGACATTCCAAGCACACACACACGCACAACAAATAAATAAATAAGTAAAAATTAATAATAAACAAATTAAAAAACTAATTTAAATTGAAAAAATAAATTAATGAATAATTTTTATTTGAAAAAAATCAGTAAGTAATTTAAATTAAAAAATAAATTAATAAATAATTTAAATAAACAAATAAATTAGTTTAAAAAAGTATCCCCCAAAAATTTTGACGACGCAACTTGCGCCATAATCCCCCCTGTGGGCACCCCTGTGTACCACTGTTCAGTTCATCTGGTTGCAACAATTATGCAGTGTTTTTGTTTACGTTCTAGTACCTTTTTTATCGTTCTGTAAATTCTAACAGGTGTATTTGAAGATCCAATTAAATAATATGGCTTAGAAATGCTCTTCGATCTGATGTTGTCAATGTTTACTTTAGAAAGATATTTCAGCGTGAACACCTTAGGATTACATCATAGTACCAGGACATTGGGAGACGTCAAAAAGTTTGAATTTGCTATAATCGATTCTTGAATTAAGAAATTTCTTTGATGCTAATCAGCTTGAAAACAGAGTACGTGTGGTTAAGTGCTGTCTTTCACGAAGTCGATCTAGGTTCGATCCCAATCATGGATCATGGGAATGAATCCATCGCCTCTCCAGTGCTGTATGGCAACTTCAAGCTAAAATGTACGAAGTTGGCGAATATAAATACTCTGATATCATGTATGCATTGGTCTTTGTCCCCAAAGATTATTTATTAGATCATTTTCCAAACAAATCTCAAGATAGGCCAAAAGCTATTCAAAAAAGAAGAATTTGGACGTCGCGAATTCAAATTATGTTTTTCGCAATGACGCATTGCGATAGGTGTGTGTACGTTGCCATGTATGTGTATGTATGTATATAGGCGGTCGTGTGAGTGTGTACTCCTTCCCCAACATGTCCTGCATTGTGGTGCAGCGGGACTGTTGCAGACTGCGTCAAAATGTACTGCATGAGCCTCCTTAGGGGGCCGGTGTGAGCAGGTCCGGGTTGGTGGAGCACCGGGATGCGAGACGACGGTAGACTCCCAATCTGAGAGATGGACTTCACAAAGTTTGAGGTCCAAAAAGAAAACTTTTTTGCAATTCGTTATTTCTCAAAAAAAAAAAAAAAAAGAAGAAAAAAAAAAGAATGGAAATAAGCTCCTTTTAGACATTATTCTAATTGCACTTATGTTGGTCTTATGTATATTTTCGAGGCACATTTCCTTACATTTAGCAAAGAAATAAAAGAGAAAAAAAAATAGGGCATTTAAAACGCCGCCTCTGAAATTCTCAGACACTACACAAGTCTTATTTTTCTCTCTAAACTTGCAACAATTTCTCCCTTGCTTTCGCTTCGGTCGTCACCGCGGAATAAAAAGTCACACTCCGTCCCCGCCTTCTGCCGCGTTTTTTCTCCCCTCCGAAGTGAAATAATGAAGACATAAAAATCACTTCCACTTCCACTCCACCTCCGTCGCATTTCACACTTATGTTTCAGTCATCACGCCACAGGTTACCAAACACGAAATTTCGAAGTATTCTTTAACGTCATTTTTGTTCTCGGAGCGCCTCCTTGTGATCTGCCGACGATATATCACCGGGTCAAGCTTTCGCCTCCCCCCCCCCACCTCCCCGGCTAAATGCTTCCATTTATCACTGCAGGTGTGTGGCGGGGTTGCCACATTCGAACGTGGCCGAAGAAGAAAAAATCTTTTGCTCTTGAAATATTTTATTCCTTATTCGATACTTAGAAATGATACCCCTTTGCTGGTTTTAACCCTTAACTTCGCAATTTTTTAAATTTTGATGAAAAAATTGTATCAGCTAGTTCTCAAGTAATAATAAAGAGAAGAAATATATATTTTTTTAAATAAGCAGTTTTAAAATGACATTCAATCATTTTTTTGTTTGCCACAATGTAAAAGTAAAATCAAATTTCTTAAAAACTTTTTCCCATAGAAAATTAAATTTACTTTTAAATGAACGTAAAATGTTTAAATTTCTTACCTGGTAATTTATTTCGTCAATAAACAAGAGGAAGTATAAACTAGAATGGATTCTTTTTATAGCAAAGACACAGTTCTTGAGGCATCAAATGTTTTTATAGTTATTGGGATTTCTGGGGAAAATGTGCTGTCAACTAGTGACGAAATTAGCATGTATTTCGCTGCAGTAATCTTTTTTTTCCTCAGATAAGTGATTTGTAGGTAATTTAAAAAAAAAATGAGTCTTTTAAATTAAAATAAATCATATGTTGCAGAAATGCAACAGTGGGAAGTTAAGGGTTAACCCCCTCACGGATATACACGTGATATCGCGACCTGTTTAATCCCCTTAAGACGGACTTGCACGTAAAAAATTGCCAGGAAAAACTAACCTCTGTGAAATTCCATCCTCGCATCCCATATCCACTCCCGTTCCACTTTTCCCTGGCAGTTTTTTACGTGCAAGTCCGTCATGAGGAGGATTTAAACAGCCCGTGTATTACGTGCATGTCCGTGAAAGGGTTAAAGTACAGAAAAATCTGACTATGCTAGATTTTATTAATCTGAATCCTATGATAGTCTGGAACAAATTTAAAATAAATAAATTAACTGCACGTTATCACTCTTAAGCTGGGTGGCTAAGACGGAACTATAAGCATTTACCAACAGCCCGATTAGGAACTGTAGAGACTGCAGTTCCTTATCGGCAGAGAATTTCGGAACAGCAGTTAGTTGTGAAAGAAAAGTTAACAGTTAAAGTAGGCGACTCACATCACACCTGTAGTTCCTAGTAAATTCCTGTAAAATTTTCTTAACTCTGCTCTGGTAATCATACTTACTGTATCTCTTTCACGAGAAATTAACTCACCCTTGCGCATCAAGAAACTCTTGCCCCCCTTTTGAAAGTATTCCTCCAAGAGGTGACTCGATGGGAGGTCAATGGGAGGTCCCTGTGACCTTCCAAAAATTGCTTTTTTCGTCAGATTTTATCTGATGATTCCGCAAATGCGGAAATTGCATCACAACTATGGATTTGTTTACTATTTTTTATGACGCCTAGTGCCGGCCTCCTTGTCTGGTGGTTAGAGAAGTCTGACATAGGTGGAAGGGTAACGGGTTCGAATCCCGGCTTGGACAAGGATGTACTTTCTCTCTCCTGTTCTTGTCCTTTCTTTGTATTAACGTGTTTTTGTGCTGTGAATGGTTTCCCACCCTATAAACTGGTACCCGTGGCTGTACTGTGGAAGTAGGACTTCACGCCAAATGACGATACAGTTCGAAAATTGAAGCAGCGCACAGCAAATTGTCAGCCTTACTAGCACAAGACAACAACAACAACAACATGTCTATATTAGACAGCAACTTAACTTGACACTGAACGTCACTACGGGTGGAGCCAATAAGAGCTCACAAGCAGTCAGCGATCTCCTCTAATTCTAAAGTAGGCTGTGACGTTTTATCTAGCTCGTTTTTCATTGGCTAACGTCACGCAAATGTCACGATGCTGTTATCAAGAAAGGTTGCAGTGGTAGCATAGTGTGTTTTACAAAATGTCGCAATGTGAACGTGCTCGTATTTAGCATTCGGTGCACTGTTAAAACTGCAGGTTGCGCAAAGGCACCTGTTGTAGCACATGCGGCGCTCCCTAAGGGTGCCACTTGATTCCCTATGGCACCCTTGAGGAAGTCTAATGGCACCTTCAAGGTTGCCATTAGACTCCATGTGGCATCCCATGAGTGTCTTATGGCACTCCATGGGTGACCCATGGCACCCTAAGGAACCAAAAGGCACCTTCAAAGGTGCCATAGAGAGTCAAGTTTCGCCTGCAGGGGGTTCCGCTGGTGCTACAACGTTTCAGCCTTAACCCTACACTGCATGATTTTTTGTTCTTTGAAAGAAATATATATGTTTTTTAGTGTAATAAGAAAACATTGAAAATCATTTTTCAAAAATTAATTTTAGGATAGATGGTTATATTTGCTTTAAAGATACCTAATACTTGCTTTTTATGCTTGAGTTGCCTTATGCATGATCACAAGGAAAAATAGTCTATGTAGCCAATTGGCAACGCTATGCAGTGTAGGGTTAAAGCTGTCTTGTGCAACTTGTAGTTTTAATAGTGTAAAATTCGTTGGGTAAATTAAGAATTTAAACCCTCATAAAGAATTTTGATTCGGGGCTCCCCTTGATCCCTCCGATAGCACAAAGTACAATTGCTGATTTTTCTTAAATATTTTTCCTTTGTCTGTCAGAAAAAATCCGAACCCAAACATCTTAGTTCCAAAAAGGCAGTCGCATCCTGGCAACCCTTGCGTTCGGTTGCAGGTAACAGACAGAGGCCGGTTTCTTTTACCGCGCATTTCTTTCACCCGGGAAGTTATGGCCGCAACATTAATCTGGACACAAAGGCTGACGATTTATTTCTCGGATTAGGGTTGGCTCTCTCGCAGGAGAAGAGGGTGGAGATGTTAAACGAAAATAAGCGGCGCTGATGACGTCGTAATTGGGCTTAAACTCGAATTACTGTTAAACGTAACTTTCGCAGCTTTCGCGGTAAAAGATGGTATTTATTGGGCAATTTCCACCACTGGAATTTAAAGCTCATTCTTGATACATTTAACACAAAAGGTGAGAAAAGGTTTGCAAAACGAGAGTGTCCTTGCTCATGAGTATGAATGGCAGAAAACTGCTTTCAAGCGGATGTGGACTAGTAATAGATACAATGTAGCGAAAGTAGATAACAGCGTTAATGCTGCATTTGTCGCCAAATGATGAGTTTTAATTGCAGCGCGGGATAGTTTGCAATTGAAAGGGCAATTGGATAAAGGTGATGTGTGACAATTTTTGAAACTTACTTTTTGCCACGGATGAAGGTAATAAGTCCAGCAGTATCAGACCATCAGTGTACCCTTATTTACAGAAATGGTTTGTAACTAAGAATATGACCTAGTTTTAACCGTTGAGAAAAATCCATCAAGAAAAAAAAAACACACACAATTTTTTGACAGCTTTTTCTAGAAATTTGAAAAAAAATGTCACGTATCACATTTATCCCCTTGCCCCTTCAATTACAAAATATCCCGAAGTTAATCGAAAGCAGTTGCAAAGCATTTTTCTTTTTTCAAAAGGAATATGTGGAGGAGGAGTGCTTTATACATTTATTTTTTGTTTTGGCTCATTTCATAGAAATGTCAACCTTAGCCGAAGAAAAAAAAATACCGAAGTGCAAAAAGTATCAAAAAATAAATAAATGAATAAATAAATAAAAATCATACAACATAAGAAGTTAAAAAAATTGAAAAAGTATTGTAATTATCACTGAGATTAGCCATAATAAATATTTTGTAGTGTGTTTACTGCTTGTTATTCGATGGTTACGTTAGTCACACTCCATCTAGAGTAAAAGTGACACTTAAGACTAAAAAAAATTAAGATTTAATAAATGTATTTTATGTTTTTAAAAACCAACTTTACACATTTTTCAAATATATCATTCAATTTTCAACACTTGCTTAACTTTGAGAAATTTTTGCCTCACAACATGAGCATTAATTTTCGGGGTTGCAAAAATGTTACGTTAGTCATGCTGCTACTTTGGTTGAAAAAATATCTACTGCCGGTAATTTTGTTTTAAATTCTTAGCAGAAAAGATACATAGATACCATGTACATTGTAAATCTAGCAGCATAACGAAACAATATATTTTATCCTTTAAGTTACAAGTAAAAACAGTTACAAAATCAGCTCTGAATGTTACTTTAGTCACTATGGAATGACCCTTTTCATTAACTTTTTTATTACTATTTTTTAAAAACTTGTTATTTTAATTTATTTATTTGAAGATGCATGATGATTGCATTTTAGCAATAAACACATGTGACAAAAAATCACAATAATTTCTGGATTTTAAGAAACTGTGTTCAGTTTCGCCTCCCCCTCTCTCCTTGACTTAACAGTATACTGAGGATTGTATAACTATTCCCGCCGAAGCAGTTTTTTCTACTCACACTCCATATTGTTTAATTTCAACTGAAACTCATTCTGAGCACGATCTTTATTTTCACACTCTTATAATGCATCGGGGTAACTTTATAAGTGGAGTTACATTCAGTGTTATTTAATTTCAACTACATTTTCTTCTGGTGCTTTCCCTCCAAACTCCATGGCATCCTTGAACTTTCAGCAAATTGGGAAAAAATATTGTTCCAGTCCATGGAAATGTTATTTTAGCAGTTCCCATCTTATTTTCACTATCTTCAGATATAATCACTGTATATATTGCTTCCTCAGACAAGAGATCCTTCGGCCATAAATCGCACATTCCGAAGACTAAGCACCCGAATATAATCCATTCGGCAATATTCCCTCGATTACCGGATGATAAATAACCCTAACCGTATCTCCGGATCCGCCATCATGGATCACGCATGTCTCCCCTTTAGGTACCAAAAAGCAAACCTAACCAAAAGGAAAGAAGCAGCAGAGAAAGAAACAACGAAAGCAAAAAAAAAGGAGGCAAATAAAACAGAAGCGCAATAAAACAGCATTCCCCGGGAAACCCATTATTATTATTCAAGCTAGAAGGGGTCCTCCGCCTTCTAACAACGGGATTTTCCCATTCCCGGCCGAGCCAAATCACTATGATCACGGCGGGGCCTAACGCATGATCGCTTGTTGTCATGGCCCGACCATATTTTGTTCCAGCCATTATCGGGGCGCGGAGCCCCCAAATTACGGGGCGCCCTCCGCCGATGGATGGCCCTTTTTGTTTGCCTGCCCCCGCCCCTCGAGCTCTTAGCCCCCTCTCTATTGGGGTGATCAATGCCGACGTGGCTCAGCGTATAAAGAGAGAGAGAGATACTTGCTGCAAATGGTACCGTACACAGAAACTTCTACTACTACCGGTCAATCGTCGTTTCTCTATTGGTATCGGGTTGAAAGGTATGGCCGGTTCGCCAACGGCTGGCGATCCATTGCCCAGAAATGAGTCCGTTCGGACAGGGCCGATCCTAGGATGTCGGCCGCCCGTGTGCAAAGATCCAATGTGCCGCCCCTGAGGCTCATCAATGGAG